>JACBWW010000007.1:2817615-2894437 GCA_020086605.1 Lanius collurio | reverse complement strand
TACATGAAGAATAAGATGATGTCATATATCTTGACTCCAGAAGAAGTTTTGACTACCTGAGATGATCCTCTTGTGTGTAAGCTAAGGAAACAGTCTGGAGGAAACTACTTTTGCTAGTTTCAGAGTTCATGCTCAAGTCAAGATATTAGTGATTTACTATCAGAGCAGGGGGAGCCACTGAGAGAGCATTTGACCAGTCTGTCCTGGGTTCAGGGGTATTTAGTGTTTTCATTATCAATCTAGATGATGAAATGAAGTCTGGTTCTTATATTTACATATTTACATGAAGTTGAGAGGACAAAATTAAGCTGACAAATTTCATCTATGGTCTGTAGAGACACAGGCTGCTACTAAACAGGGACAGGTGCAAAGTTCTGTGTTTAAGTAGAAATAATGAATTGTGCAAGCACAAAAGCAGAAAAAAAAGAAACCATTATTTAGGTAGCAGTTTTGTAGAGAAAGATCTGTGGTTACTGTGAATCATAGGCTGGACAGGAGCTGACAGTTTCAATGTCTGCTGTGGCAAAAAGAGCAGATGTATAAATAAAATATAGTGTTTATGATGCCTTGCAGATATTTAAAATACTTTGTTAAAGGGCCACCCATCAGATATGTCTTTCAGAAGCACTGCCACAGGTCTTTTGACATGTTTTCTAGTTTAATTTCTTCTCTTCTGCACTGTTGTCAAAGGACAAATTTTACAGGTTGCCACTAGATAGTGATCAATCATGGTCAAGCTACCTGGTTTCCCATATGCATGGTTAATTCAAACCCGAAAGTTACACAAATACACAAGGTGATTCACACAAAAGAAATCTTTTCTGACATAGATTCGTAACATCCAACTCTCCAACAGGGGCAAAATGTACAAACATTCTGCACTAATTGTCTTCCTCTTCCTCATCAGTGAAGGAACAAGATGTGTCTACCACTTACACATATACATCTGAAGGAGTGGATTAAAGATTATCTTTTGTTCTGTGTCAGAGCGTTTTTAATTCTTGTTCTCAAAAGCTCTTTGTTCTCAAGCCCGAGCCGAGCTTATCACACACAAGCAGAAGCTCTTCAACATAACTACATGTACAATGTAAAAGCTAGCAGCTGAAGGTAAAAATTGTGAAATAGAACTTTTCAAGGCTTTCCACCTCTAACAGCAAAGAGTGACAGTCTCACAGTATCAGTGACTTGGAGAGGGGCTACATTTTTGCCCCCTCCTCTCTTTCCTTAATATAGATGCTGTTTGGTTGCCTTCTTCCTATCTTACCTGCTCATCCATCATGCCTCTTCATTTAGTTTGGGCTAAACTAGCTGATTTTAAAGTGCTGAAGTAGATTAGGGGATCATCCTGGAGCTGTAGTTGACTGGTGGGGAAAGAGCCTCCAGAAGAATGGCAGTCATGTCTTCCAGTAGCATAGCTGGGTCTGGAAGAGGAGAAAAGTTCAACCTTAACCCAGACACTTTTAAAGCATTCAAGGACTGCTCAGGTGCTCTGCAGGACTGAGAGATCATTATCTCAGGCAACTCATTCCTTTTGCTCACTCTGAGACTTGATAGCTTCTATTTTTAGCTGCTGTTAAGTTTACAGCTGAAACAAGGATAAGTGCTTCAATTGCAGTAAACAGGAGACACTTTTGAAGCTCTATACACAGTGTGACAACATGGCTACATAAATTACTACACTATTGCAGGCTAATTCACACCATAGTTATGCTCCAGTAAGCAGGCTTCTATCAAAAGTCTCTGCCAGGTTTGTCTGCAAGGACAGTCATGTCAGCTCAAGTACCCACCAGCAGGCTGCTCTCTGTCTGGGTCTGCAGAGGGACCAAGAGGATAGCTCTGCAAGGTAAAACTCTCAAGGGAATATCAACTCTGATGACATTAAAAGTGAAACTTTGGAGCTACCAACTGTTTTTCTAGACAAGTCAAACCTTATTCCTCACAGGGAATATTCCTCATGTACTGTCACAGATTGCAACAGAGCTATTTTCTACCTTTGTTTGTCCAGGGAGGCAATCAACAATTTTTTTTTCCCTTTCCTCCCCAGTTCACGCATTCCCAAAAGAAACTAAAGAAAAAGGCCTTCCTTATATTCAAACCTCCCAGAGAGCAAAAATACTGTCTGTAATGTTCTGCATGAAAGGGAATTCACAAAATCTCTCTCAATTTGGCTGCTCTGCAGAACACCTCAGGAGAGAGTTGTGTAGCAAACTGCATGTGGCATCAAAATGAATAGCTGGGTAAAGAACTAGTGGAGAGAAAGGCTAAAACAACTTGTGAATGGTCTACTCTGATAATGTCTGTGTTGGATACTGCTGTGACAGAAGGCTTCGATTTTGTCCCGATGTAGTGGTATATATCTATATATATGCAGCTGGGGTTCTGCTGCAGCAGCTGTGCAGAGTAACAGTGCACAGAGCCATGGCCCACCACACAAAGTGCAGGGCAGTGCCAGGCTCACCACTGAGTCATTTAGACCTCACATAGATGCTGCCATTTTGCTGATAAGGCTAAGTGAGCAAAATGAACTTTGAATGACTGCTTCCATCTGCCAATATTTTCTGCTGTGAAAATGCAGGTTGAGTGAACCTAAACTTTAAAGCAGCAAACACAAAATGAGCTCATCACTGTTGAAGTCCTACCAGCTCTGAACTCAGTTTGCTTTTCCCTGCCAGCAGGAAAGGAGAAGAGATGCAAAGGAAAATACTTTGTGTACTCCCTTATGTTTTGTGACAGTAGAGGCATTCAACAGTGCCAGTCGATGCCACTTCAATGTAAATGTGACACAATTGAGTCAAGGAGGGGGAAAACCCATTTATGCTAAAGAAAATGTATTTCAAGGTCTGTTTAATAAGTAGCATCTGGAAAAGAGTGTATTTCTGACTAAGGTGTTTTTCTGACTTGATGCCCTAGCCTACAGGGTGCTGTGGTAGATGGCAGAGTGAGTTGGATGTCTCCTAAAGCAGGAGCAAGAATTGTATTCCTGCTTTCAGTCAGAGCTGTACTTTGGAGAGAAGGAGAAGAAGACGATTAAAGTTGGTAAACCAAGCTGCATATCTTTCCAAAATAAAATTTAAAGCTGAAATGCTGATTTTTTAAAATACACAGAGGAAACATGATTTTTCAGAGCTGCTGCAGGAAAGTATAATACACAGTATATTGGATTCTTCCTTGCTGGAACTTTAAGAGGTGTTTGAATTATAAGGTGGGTTATCCTCTGAGGTTACTCCTTGGTTTCTTTACTACCCAGAATGGTTGATATCACTGATTTTTGAACCAAAAGAGAGATGGATGTCTGGAAGCTATAGTACCAGTGCTATTCTCCACTCTTAAAAGAAAAACAAAAGTTCTACGCTTCTGTGTTTGTTTTCTTAAAAAAGGAAAAGTGTGATTTTCAAATTACTTTGAGAATTTCCTTCTATTTTGTAAAATAGTGCAAGAAGATACAGTGAAACAGAAAGAAATGCAACTTTGTGCACAGACAGGCAGAATACTAATAAAGCAAGCTAGAAAGTACAGTTCCTGGAGAAATCTTCCTTCATGTGTTTGTTTTTAAATACAGTTCTGTTTCCATCATGATCCCTGCTACCCAAGACAGCAAAGCAGAGAGCAGGTTACTCCTTTCCCTTCACTGCATCCCACTTAAGACCCATTCAGTTGCTTAAGACCCATCAGCTTTCTAGGAAAGTGATTAGGAAATAGATTTTTCCCTTCTAACAGTTCTGCTAAAATCTTTGTGGTTCCCATTTGCCCCTGAATGGCATAAGATAACTGGCTGCATCCTAGGACCTTTTCAAGACAACTCCTATGCATTTGGCAGAATTGGTGTTTTGCTGGCAGAGCTGTGACAAAGTGTTTTGATACTACCATGAGAACACCCTGTGATATTCACACATCTCTCCTCTAATTTTCAAGGACTTTCATGGTGCCAGCCTCTGTGCAAAGTGGTGCCCTGGACCTTGCAGCTGACAGGGCTAGAAAACACCTTCTCTGTAGGTGCCTCAAAGGGTATCCAAGGTAAAAACTCCAGCTCTGCTCTCATTACAGATCTATAAAGCTGGACAAAAAAAGGAGAGGACTTGGCACAAAGCAGGAAAGCATTATGAGTGGATTTATTTCCAGCCCCAAATGATCCCACAGGGGCAATTTTCCACTGAGTGAGCCAGGCTGGCCCAATCTCTTATGGCCTCAGCAACGAAGAAGACCTAGCAGACAGTGGCACACAAATACACTGAGCAACAATTTCAAGCAATAGATCTTTTTGGAAATTCTGTTTTGCCTTCAATTCATGATATTTTTTATCATCGGAAAGTTATCTTAACAGACAAGGCAGCAGCACCTGCCTAGAGGAGTTTCTTCACATTACCTTTCTGCTAGTAAGCTGCTCTGAGATATTTATATATCATCCCTATTTTACAGGTGATGAAACTGAAGCACAGGGGAGTTAAGTGACTTGCCTCCAGTCACAAAGCAAATTAGCAGCCAAGCGGGGAAGAGATCAGTTCTCAGCCCAGAGCTTTTACAAAGTGCATTTTAGGCTCAGGGAAAGATTTTCAAGGGAGTCTTGATTGCTCAGTGGTGGCACTTCAGTAATAAAATTTGAGTTAGAGCAGTGTCTGCACTACTCAGGTCCTACTTCATCCCCATCAGACTCTGGTGAGCTGGTCCTCCGAAACCTTCTCTGAAAGAAAACAGGAGTGGTCCTCCCAGAGATACAAAGTTAATTTGCTACCACTGTGTGTGATCTTAGCCAAGAGCCAGTAATTAATAGCTGTACTCATCCCATTTACAGGTTTCTATGAAGTATTTTCTAATTTGCAGGTTAACACAAAATATTAGCAGTACAAAGGGAAACCGCTCAGGCTGAAATGCGTGCACGGCACCACAGGTTGGGAGGTTGTTCTTTGTGGGGTGCAAAGGTCAGAAATAGGTTACATAATTAGCCAGCTGCCTTCACCCAGGGGAAGGGTACCACTGCTCACCATGTATGTGTGCCAGCTCTGGGAGAGCACATGGATCTGGCTATCAATCCCTAGAGCTGGGCTAGGCCCTCTCCCTGGAGACACTAATGCAGATGCAGCAGCCCATGTTCTGCCTTCGGAATTTTACCTCACCTGGGAGAAGAGCAAATGGAATTAAGATGCAGATTTATCATACATCTTCTAAATTTCCATCCTTACTTTGAGTCAGCATAATTAATGCAGCTATACTTGCTTAGCAGATACTTGTCAACAAACACCACTGAGAAACTAAATCTGTCCCTCTACTATAACAAAATCCCAGCAAGCATTATCCCCACCCTTTTTGCCAAAATCCAAACCTGAATGTCAGTGAGGGAAGGGAAGGACAGGAATGGGGCATCGTCTTTGCTGGAAACACCTATGAAGATTGGATGTGAGGTAATTCCAGGCTGTGCCCAAGGGACTTCAGCCTTCTGTATTCCACAGCTGGGGTCTCCAGGTGCTATAATTCAAATTCCCACTAGAGGGTAGACAAAACTCTTCCAGTAAAAGGATGGCTTTGGAAAGGCATAGAGTATGCAGAAAAGCAGTGTCTGATTTGGAAAAGCAAATTTGTGCTTGAGAAGCAACAAAGAGTAGGAAAAGGAAGAATATGTTTATACCATCTGCAAGAGCAAGGTGGGAGCATTGTTCCAAATTTCTGTAAAGAAACATAATCTCTGCTTTGTACTTTTAAATCAAATACAGCTGGAGCGGCTATGTTGCTATAAACATGTAAACCATAAATCAGATTTACAGAAAATATAGATTTCTGATTTGCAGAAATACAGCTGGCATTGCCCCTGCAGATGTTGTCTTACAAACAGTGATAGTGGCCAATTGAGAATTTAAAATAGTTGGAAAGGATAAATACAGGAATTGGAGTTTATCCACTTTGGAAGTGAATTCACCCCCTCCTGATGGCCTAGCCATCAAATGCTGTATTTATCTCTCTTTTTTTATTATTGACCTTTCCACCATTGCAGGAAATGATGGCTTGTGTTTTCTCCTCACACATTTCTCCACTGCTGAAATGCAGACAGGTTTCTCTGAATCTTGCTGCGGGAGGGGAAGTATGGCTGCAGGCATCAACACATCTTCCTCCTCTTGCTCTCCCTGAAAGAGCAGTTTCTTTCCAGGTGAGATTGGCTGTCTCAGGGAGCTCCCTGCATTGCAGATAAGGGCACCGTGAAAAGGTTTTTTCAGCACATATTCTGACTCCTCCAAAGCAAGTTTTCACACTGATTCAACAAGTCCAGTGTTTCAGAGTTTATTTTCTGAGTTTATTTATTTAGTCCCAGATCAACAAAGATGTCCTAGGACCCTGAAGCATCACCTCTGTGAGCTAAATGACTTTTCTGAATACTAAGCAAAGATTTGCTTCAATCTTCTGAAACCTAACTTGTTTATGCTGACAGAAGTAAGAACCAAAGAAGGCCCATCAAAGCATTAGAGCTCTCAGAGGCATTCCTGCAGCTGGGACTCCTCCCGCAGCTGGGATAATTAAAGGCTGAATTAACTGCTCTTTGGAAGACCAGCATGCCAGTGTTTGCTGTCACGAGCATTGCATTCATCTCATCTCCCCCTAAATAGAAGTGGGTTTTTAAAAGGAAAACCTCTGCTGTTGCCCCTCTGTTCTGGATAGGTCCCATCTGCTGGTCCCAGTCTTGTGGGCAGCAACAACTCTCTCCCCAGCCAAGTGAGTCGCTGAAACTGAGCATCTCTACAGGCAGCAGTCTCAACACTTGTCACATCAAAGGGCTAAACAGCAGATGTACCCAGAGAAGGATTACATTTCTGGCCCTAATGAGCCAAAGAGATGAGCCCTTCAGGCAGCCAGATGTGTTTTCACTGCAATAAGGCACGTGAATCCATGGCAGAGATTTTCACAGCACAGTATTGGGAACAAAACAAGAAGTAGTAATCCTGAAATACTGCCATGCCAAATGAGGTTAAATTGTATATTCTCTGTCTGACTTGTACTCTGAGGTGTGAATGATGGATCTGAGGGATGCTGGCATGGGCTAAGGACAGGTATCTGGAATCAGAAGCGGGGCTGCATTTACACTGTTTCACATTTCCCTACACTGCAGTTATCAATACCTCTACCACCTGTCCTTGCCATAATAACTGCAAGAAGTACTTCATAGGATGCATGTCTCATTCAAAAATCTCCTGTCTTCATCGCTCTGAAAAATAAAGTAATATTTTATTGAAGAAAGAGTTATTGTCATATAGAAGTCTGTGATAGGAGGTGAAAAGTAGAGCGTCTCTCTTCCAGGGAGTCTACAAGCTGCATTTGGTAAAGAATAGATTAATCTCAGCAGCTGTGTTCTTTCACCACGTAATTGCCTCAGGGTAGCAGCTGATGTTAAATTTTGTACAAAATTTCCTTTTCTTGTGTGAATTAAAGATATCCAAAGAGAGAGAGATGACCTTTGTTCTGGGACCTTCTTTTTCATTTGTTTGTGAGGATTTTGGAGATATTAAGGCTCTTCAATTGGCTTACAAGGCTTAAACCAGACACCTGGCATCAGCTGTAAGTCCTCTGTTCATGTCTTCCTGGGGTCCATGAAATGCACCATCTCATCAACAAAAATTTCCTCACTACTGTTCCCAAGCAGATGAGCTAAAGATATTCGAGGGTGAAATGCTACATTAAAGTAGCATTTATAAAGTGATTCCATAGGATTTTCTACAGTTATAACTGTGACTTGTTATAGATCCAGAATATCCACAACAATCTTATCATAATCAATTCACACTCACACACACAGGCAAAGGGAGATGTATACATCTACATCTGTGTGTGTAAAGGTACCCATCAAAATTTCCCCTTGGGTTCAGTGAAATACATGAAATCCCTTAACGTTTTTCCGCAGACATGGATTGCACCTCGAGGAGAATGTGTGTGTGGGGGTATCAGCCTAGGCCTTGTCACCAGCGAGGGAGCTGGGGCTGCTTCACCTGCAGGAAAGGAGGCTCAGGGGAGACCTGATCACTCTCTACAATCTCCTGAAGGAGGGTGTAGTGCAGTGGGAGTCAGCCTCTTCTCCCAGGTAACAAGTGATAGGAAGAGAGGAAATGGCCTCAAGTTGTGCCAGGGAAGACGTAGACTGGATATTAGGAATGATTGCTCTTCCAAAAGGGTTATCAAGCCCTGGAACAGGCTGCCCAGGGAAGTGGTGGAATCACCCTCTCTGGAAGTATTTAAAAGACGAGTTTATGTGCCACTTAAGGATGTGTTTTAGTGATGGACTTGGCAATGCCTGGTAAACTGCTGAACTTTATGACCTTAAAGGTCTTTTCAAACCTAAATGATTCTAAGATTGTCCTCCACCTAGACCTGCAGAGGCACCACGATACTTTGCTACTACTTATCAGAGTGATGAGCAATTTGTGCTGGCTGTCCTGAAGACTTCAGCTCAATCCAGCTGCTGCCATGTTGCTGCTGAATATTATCTCTGTATGTGTACTAAGGGAGTATATTAGGAAAGCTGCCCTTCCCAAGATGAGACATTCATTTGATCCCTGAATTAGGACAGACTGTCTCAGTATCTATTTTACTTAGGAAGAAATCAGACATGTTGATTTCAGCTAATCAAATAATTTCTGACTGAATGCTTCTTCCCTGCAAACTGTTGAATCAACAGAATAAAAAGGTTTTATGTGGATGTCTTTAATCAATTAAAGAAGTCAGAAACCAAGTAGGCAGCATGCAGGCAAGCCCCACAGCTAACCAAGCAGCTTCAGACAGAGAGCAGGGGAGCTGATGATGGAGGGATGGACAGGCCTGCTGCATCATCCATCAGGATGGTCCAGCAGAATCCACCTCCTTGGGATGGTGCAGGTTTCCATCTGAAATGTTCTGTAAGAGGACAGAGCAGATACAAAACTTGGTATTTTTGAGAAACAAAATTTCTTTCTTATCTCAGATTTTGCACAAAAGCCAGCATTCCTGGGAGATGTGGCTAAGCTGCTACTTCAGGCACAGATAATACTGATGTGAGTTTCTAGGACAGAAGTGCAGGACTCAGCTCTAGGATGTTTAGCATGACAAAATTTTCCATCCAAATCCAGATTATGCAGTGAGCTCACCCTTATTATATCCACTAGCGATTTGGACAATGGAGTAGAAACTATACCCTTTAAGCATGCAGATGACAAGGGAGGGAACTGCAGGTTTTCTGGTAGATGGCATTGGATTCAAAGCAACTTACAGAAATTGGAGAAATGGTCTGAAAATAACAGAATGCAAGACAATGAAGACAAATGCAGAATTTATGTTTGTAGGAGATTAATCAAAACTCTACAAATTGGACTATCTGCTTAGGCAGCAGCACTGCAATGAAGAATCGAATGGCTGCTCAGGTCACAAGCTGAACATCAGTCAGATGTGTTCTGCTGTTGTGAAAAGGGCAAACAGCAGAATGGGATGTAGAAATAAGAGCACAGGCTTCCAATAGGATAATTAACCCTACTCTTCTGTAACGTATCTCTGGGGGTGGCATGTCTGGTCCAATACTGCGCTTCGAGGAGGAGGGGGACCTGCTACACATGGAGCAGAGCAGAGGTTCAGAAAAACAAAACAAGACAAAACAAAACAAAACAAAAAACCCAAACCAAAACAAAACTTTATGAGATTGGGAGTTGTTCAATCTCGAAGAAGGGCCTCTGAAGGAAAAGTGATGATGATCACACTCATCACCTGTATCCAGAAAGCAGAGTGCCCACAGCTAGGAATAGATCAGGGAGATGTCAAGCATGAGACAACTCATCCTTTGGGCACAGAGAAGCAGAGTAGTAGTTTGGTAGAGAGATAAATTTAAAAGACATTGGAAAAACACCTGCTGGGACTGCTAAGGATATGACCCTGTCTGGGGCAGCAGATGGACTGCATATCTTGAGGAGTTTCTTTCTATTCCATCTCTTGAAATGCCATGGGAAAAAATCCCTTTGAATCACGAAAAGGTATTTCAGCATCTCACTTCATGCACCAAGACAGTCCCTCAGAGAGGGGAGATGTCTGTGCTCAGGTCTTTGCAGTAACTGTGCCATGAAAACTGATTGATTAGACACTGCTGGGGTGGGTTAAGCTGGCTCCAAAGTCAGTGGCAATGCACCGGTTTAGACGTCCTTAGAATACGATGTGCCAAACCTGATAAAAGTCTGGTTAGAGATCTGCTCCTCAGCTTCCAGCAGGCCATCATTCGTGGCAATATGAAGCAGGAGAGTTGTTTATCAGCAAAATGGAGAGTAGTGGTTAAAATGCCTTACCCCAAACATCCTGAACATGCAGACCATTGCATTTTTTATACCCTTTAACACATTGTATAATTTCATTTTATCAGCAACTACTAGGCGGTTTCTTTTTAAAAAATAGAAAGCCAAGGTCAAGCACAGAGAGCTTTTTCTAACTGTCTTTTTTTGTGTCATCTTCTCTCCTATGGTGATGTGATTTCTTCAGTTTCTCTATTATTGAGAATCTTGATAAATACAATAGAATGACACATTTAACAAAGTGCTGGTGTTTTAGCTGAAACTCATGCCCTGATGGAGACAAATATGATACATCAGCTTATAACAGAGCCTCCCAGCTGATCCAGGTGTGGTGAGTAAGCCCAATGCTCTGTTAATTCAAGTCCTGCAAAACTCAGAGAGAGGAGATGTAACCAAAGCCCTTCAGTGACCCTGAAGCACTTGGTGAAAGGTGGCACAGAAAGGCAAAGCAAGAGAGAGTCTCCACAGAGAATATCACCTCCTTTTCATATATTTGATTTAGATCAGAACGAAAGAGCCTGAGAAAAAAGATTCAGGTTAAAAAAAAAAAAAAAAAAGACAAAAGTATGAATTCCACAGGTTCAGTTTGCATGAATTATCTCTTTGAAGGCTATTTTAGCAATCTGCACCTCCACCCAATCTGAATTCTTGGAGAGCCATTTAATAGCCTGGGGATATTAATAAGCATCATTTAAGGAGCACAAGACTATTTCAAATGCAGGGATCTGCATGCCTCTCAGGGTGGAGAGGGCAGAGCTGCCTCTGCAGGGGGGAAGCAGAGGGAGCTGCCTTCACGCTGACAGAGGAGCTTCTCTATCATGAGGGGTAGAATAGGGAGTGCTTGGGATGAGGAGCCTGAACACCTTCCCTGTTGCACAGCTCTCTGCCTGAGAAAAAGGGAATTTGCTCCAAAAATTAAAAGACTTGATTCTGTGGTCAAGTGATGATTTGCAGGGCATTTCCTTGTGGATTTCTGCTTCTGTCTGTTTTGTCAAGGAACATTCATTTCAATTTGAGTGAAAATTACTTCTTCTTAATGCTTTACAATACTAAAATTATACCTGATGATTACCTTACCTTATCAGAAACAAGTACTAAACAATTGCAAACAACCAATGCAAACACCTAATCCACCAGTTCATAATTTCAGTGACTGTATGAAGAACAGAATTAGATAATCTTGGGAGAGAAAATAAACTTTTGAAGTATGAAGTATGTCCTAAATGGCTGAGCTCCCTTCCCTGTCCTGCTTGTGATCCTCTTGGCACCAGCCCCACTGGAAAAGGCTCATTTCCAAAGCACAACTGGGATTTCAGGAGGTGGGAACTGAAGGGGTTGGGGTGCAGGTAGGAGCAGACACGAGTGGTACTGGTAGCAGGACCACCCAGGGTCCTTCTGCCGAGGGCCAGGTGGGGCTTGTGAGGGAACAGTGTCTGGCTAATAGAAAGGCTCATCTTTGGCTGTGTACATTGAACTCATGTGTTGAGGGCTCTGATGCTACAAGTCACTTTCTGAAGACAAAGCTTTATTAGAGTGACCAAAGGCAAAGGGCAGATTTTCCTCCATGTGCCACAGCATCCTGCAAACAAATTGCAAGAGCAACAGCATCACAAGAGAATATATGTTCAGTGGCTGAAAACTTGCTTGTGCACTGGAAGCCACACCAGCAGCATCATTTGCTGAATCCTCTACTAACACATTCCTGAAAGCCAGAGAGGCTGCTTCATCTTGGAACTGAAAAAACCCAACAAAATTACAAGGCAGTAAATTGGTCCTCTCTGTTTTCAGTCCCACTGAACTGGGTCATTTTCAGGAAACGGCCTATTACCTAAAACAGTTATGGCTGTTGTCACATCTCCAATAAGTTAAGTTTGGTTTTTAGTGTCTGCTGGGAAAACTTTAACTGGTGCAGCTGCTGTGTTTAGGGCCACTTCATAGCTGGGTGCTCCTGTGGGGCTTTTTATTCACAGGTTTACGATCTTGGAAGTGCTGCGCCGGAGTACCTGAGCACATACTGGCTTTGAGCAGGTAAATTGTCCCATTGTCTTTCCTCTCCCTATCTCCCACAGGGCAACACACCTTCTGAAAGTTCAGCCATCATCTAAGGGCTGCAGTAGATTTTATCTGCTATGCCCTGTAGTCGATGAGCACCAATTCACTTCAAGGACTAATATTAGACATAAAATAGTGCCTCAGATCCATATGGGCTATTTTTGGATCTCTATTGAACTACTTGTGCTCAGCTGATGTGGCAACAGCACTGCTTATATTACAGATTATATATGCAATTTTCCTAAAGAAAAAGATCCTGTTCCAAAAGTTTTCATTAACAGTCTCTATTTCCTACATAATTAGATGACAGCATTTAACTGTGATTAATTTAGAAGTGCAGTGCTTCTAGGGATTAAAAAATGCTACCCTTACCATTCTGTCTCAGGGAAGAATTACGAACTGAGAAGTGGAGTTGATTTTCCCCATGTGATGAAGACACAAGATATCATTCTCGACAGAACCAAGCATCTCCCAGTGGTGGTCTGATAACAATGGTAATTAGGTATTCAATCACACACAGAGTGGAATCAGCCAAACAAATGCATGTCTGCTCAGGGAAATAACCCATGCATAGATTATATGTTTGCTGAACCAAAAGTAAAACGTATAACAAAAGCTCTTAAGACTCTAGAGTCTAACTCTTGCCCAACAAACTGCTTGTTTTCCTGCATAATTATTAATCAGAACCATTTCTACTACACCACACTGGGTGCTGGCATGTCTGAAGATCTGACTCTGAAAGGACTCTTTCACTCATGCCTGTGGATTTTAGGTCAGGTTTTGTGAAATGAGGATGGTCCCTGTGCTGGTTTGTGGACCCTCCTGCCTGTGAAGCCTAATTACAGTTAAGCTTAGCGGTGATGCTGAGACAAAACAAAAAGCCCTGCTGTGACCTCTTCCACCCCAGTGCCCACAAAAGCCAATAGCCAGCCCATCCGGAGGAGAGAGACATTGTCTGGAACCAGCCAAAAAGCAAAGTAAAAATACAGGCTTTGTTCTCCACTTCTGAATTTCAGACTGGAAGTTTTCAAAGGAGACTGTGTGGCCCAGGTGGGCAAACCCATCAGTCATCCTGTGCATCCTATTCACCCTGCCATCACAGAAGGAAAAATACGGTATGAAAAGATGATCCTATTTGTGTCATGCACTCTGTGATAACTGACTTTGCCTACAGTATAAAGTTTCAAGAAGAACTATTCAATTAATAATCCTACCACCAACTCATTCCAGTTTCCTTTCTATACAGTGACTAAGAGCAACATTAACGAACTCTATAGAATTTTATTATGCCAGGGAAAATGCCAGCCACTCTGAGCAATTAATCCAGCCTGCCTGGAAGGCTGTTGAAACATGAGGTGAGTGCTGTGTCTTTTGGAAGCATTGCTAGAGACCAGCTTCATCTGGTGGCTGGTTGCTGGTAACAGTGAGTGAAACACAATTCCACAGCAGCAGCCCATGTGCAGCTTCAGTACCAGCCCCAGCCAATCTACCTCTGCTGTTGTCCTCTTGCCCTGGCCAGTCCCCAGCACTGCTCACCATCAACCCTGGAGCCCTTGCACCCATAGAAAGAGCCATCCCCTGTCACAACAGGGCCAGAAAACCAAAACAAGATTAAGAACACTGGTTTGGCTCCAGTCAGCTCACTTATCCAACACATCCCATGACTGCACAAGGACTGGGGTCGCTGAAAATGTGTGGTTTATGATGACAGGAGGAAGGTGGTGCTGCCAGCTCTTTTGACTGCAGCGTGCTATTAGTCACTTAAGCTGACTGTGGAACTACAGGGTATTTTGATTTCCCTCCGATGCTCATAGAGGAGAGGAGGGTGAGGACAGCCTTAAAGTACAAAAAGCTCCTTGGTTTTGTGAAGGATCAAAATGGTCTACGAACAGGCAGACTTAAGAGGTCCATGAACATGAGGTGGACATATGGCTGGCAAGGAGAAAAGGTCTACAGACTGAGGAGTTGAAAGTCACACTGCAGAATCATCCCTTATCCATTGAGATCCCACACAAGGCCAGATAAGCCACTTAAACTAGACACATGTGGTTCTTGTTAGTTTGTTCTCAGTTTCCCCTGTGCCTGACATGAGGCCTGGGGTCAGCCTATGGCTGTGATTGCAGCCAATGTTTCCAAAGGTCTGTGTGCAATGAGGAGCTGCTGTAACCATGGTGAAAGACACAGGGAGGATGCAGGGGTGCAGTAGCCACAAGGTCTCTCCAGCTGATGATGAGACAAGATTTGGGTAAGCTAAGGAGCGTATCTCCATCTCCATGCAGAGCAGCTCTGCATGAGTGACCTTCTATTAGTCACCATTTCTCAAGACTGGTCTGAAAATGTGCTTTTTATTTTCTTCTCTTCTCCTGTCCATAGTTAGACATTCAGAGTGCGGGCTTAAGACCTTAGTGCACCAAATCCCCGGCAGGTCTGGGTCACAGCATCAGAAAAAGCCCATTTCTGCTTTACCTCAGGCATTGCCACTGCCAAGGAAGGATAAAAACCAGCCACTGCTGCACAGGTTCCCCATTGCTCAGGGGTATAATGGATTAAGTAGTGAAAGCATTAAATGATCCCTAACTATAATTAGCTCCCTCTGTGCTTGTAATGCTACAGCCTCATACAAATGGTTTCTAATGACACATGCAGTGTCTAGGAACAGGGTAATAGCTATTTAAACAGTTGCTGATCCCTGAGCTGGTACATGACAGTGTATTTTACAATTATTGGGAAACTTTGGACATTTTTTAAAAGTGCTCTGGGCATTGACCTAGAGAAAAGCTTGGTTAGATGAGAGCAGAAAGGGTGCCCTTTCCCTAATGGTAACAGATAGATAACGATCTAGTTGTCAGACATTACTGCTGTCGCAGTCTTGACTGTCCCTGTGACCACTTTCCCTGCAGTATGATTAGCAAAACAGATAGCCAGCTCCCAAATCATGCCCAGTACACGTGCTCAAGGAGAGTCAAGACAGTCTTCTGGAAAAGACTCTTATATGTGCAATTTCATGGACGACACTCTCACACATACATACATAATGTTCAGGCATGAAAGCCTGCTCATTTCATACTGGATCATAAACTCACCAGTGGGTAAAGACCTATCCAATGTACCAAGGCAGAGAGGCTGCTGGCCACACTGGGCAGCTGGAGCCTCTGGGCACAGACCAGGTTGCAAGCTCAGGGGCTGCAGACTACAGTTTTGAAATTCAAGAGGCAATGACTATTTTTAAATAATAATAATCTCTTTTGATCTTGTTCCTCGAGCTAAGGATAATAATGAGATTTTTATTCAAGAACAGGCTTTTGGCTCAAGAAGCATAGAAAATTGCAGATCTTGTGAATTATGAAGCCCAAAAGCAAAAGCTCAAAATAAAACAAGTTTACAACTTCAGCTACTCCAGTAATAAGCAGCCAAGACATTGTGGATATTTTACTCCCCAAAAATAAGCAGAAAGATTGCCACAGTTTCTGAAGAGCACATATTGCCAAAAGAAACATTCATTTCTTTCATGAGGTGAAATTTGTACTCTGTTAGAAATTTGATTTTAATGAAGACAGTGTGTCGTAACACTTTTCACCTGACCTTGAAAAGACAACATGTCTTATTCACTTTGCTGATCAGGTTTCACTTCACAGGAAATGGAGAATAAATTTAATTTTGTATTTTATAAGAACATGCACTCACACATAAATTCTAATTTAAATGTGATTTGCTGCTATTTGAATACTACAGATCTGCCTCAGCACAGAGAGCTGCTGCCAGTAAAGTCTGATCTGCCCACTGAAGGCAAGGCAGAGTGAATGACAGAGGGCAAAAGAGCCACCCAGTTCTAAGAGCTGACACCTGACCCAGTAACTGAGGTTTTCCACCAGTTTCCTAATTCACAGCCATATGGAGCCTCAGTCAGACAGCAGGGAGTTAATGTATATGGCTACAAAGCCATACTAAAACCTGCTTCACTGCAAGGAAGACATAAATACATATCATTTGAGCTCTTTGCTCAAATCCATATCAGAGGGAGAAGCAGAATTGCAGGTTTTCAGGTAAGCAGTATTTCTCCATTTTCAATTTGGAGGGTTCGAGATTGTGGTGAAGAACCAATCAACAGTGCAAGAAAGCCAAATGGGATAAATCAAATATTATAGTAAATTTGTCTAACATGATATGAAATACACTGGAGAGGCATAAATGTGGGTGACAGTGGTATCACTGAGCAGCAGAAAAGAGAGAAAACATGCACATCCCTGGCTTTTGTGACTGTAAATCTGGATTGGTTTAAAACAGGCTTCATGGTCTTTACCTAGTGCACCTTTGATAGGAAAGCTTCTCTACCAGATTTAATATTCATGTTAAAAAGCATCAGCATTTTAACTAAATTGTGGGGAGATTGCTATAATTTCTCTTCGAAGTGCTCCTGAGTAACAAAGGGATATTCCTCTTTCTGACTGGGTATGATCAAATAATGCCCCTTGTGTCCCAGCTTTAATGATTGGCTTTGTCAGAGCAAATTGGTCATGTTCCACTGGTTATTGGGATAATGAACAGTCATACAGGTAATGTGTTAAACAGCTGAGTCACATCAAAAACTATACACAAGAGAATTTCCAAGACTGAAAAAGGTACAATTATGTCTTTTTTACAGGTTTTTATTGTTTTGTTTTTGTTGGTTGGTTGAGTTTTGTGTTTTTCCTAATATGTTGATTAAAAAAAACCCTGGATGTTTAATGTAGCACTGGTTTAGTTTAAAGATGCTGTTTCTGGAACAAGATGGAGGATCTAGGTCTGATAGTACTCTGTCTTGCACTTTATGAAGTTTCTTTAAAATATTTTCTCACATGGAATTTGTTAGAATCTGGAAGAGTGGTACTCACCTGAGATGCTGAAGACACACAGTGGCACAGCTCTCATCTCATTTGAGAGGTCTGAACTAGTCATGTTGGGCTGCCTTTTGTATCAATGGAAAGAAATAGATATGCAAAAAGAGTGAATAATTTATCTTAGAAACCTCAGTTGTGGGTAGATATATTATGTCCTGGAGGAGCTTGCTTCTCTCCTTTGGTAATAAAGGGGGGGGGGGTTTAGAGGGACTGACTCCAATTAAAGCATCTAAGTTTCTGATACCCAAAGTTAGATTATTTTCATTCTTGCTTACCATTTTTTCAGGTTAAAACTCTGCCAACAAATGTTACGTCTTGAACTCACTGTGGAGAGATCCAAATTGGCTATGGCAGAGCAGAAATCATTTCAGAGACAAGTCTACCTAGCTTAAATTGGCACAGAATGGGAAGCAAGATCACTGCTTTCCCTCTGTGCTTTCCATTTTCCCTCTGTCCTTTGAAAAACAGTCTTTAATAATTTAAATCAGTTTTATGCCATTATGGATCTTGATTTAAAAAAAACTAAAACAAAACAACACCCCCACCCCTCCCCAAAACAACCCTCCAAAAACTGAAATGAAAACATTTAAACTAGTTTTACACTCTGACAACTCCAAGAGAATAAAATCACATTCAGGGAACAATCTGTCAGGTTATTGAAGCATCAAGTCCTGGGATCTGTAACTAAACCTAGCATCTTTTGGCTTTCATGAAGGCAGAGCAGTGTCTCTGTTTCATGAGCATGAAACACTGATTAGCTCAGATTAATGAAGATAATATATGGATATGGTTCTACTTTCTGAAGGGTTAAGACTAGTTCACAGTTTTGCAAAATCTAAGCCCAAACTCCCTCTAGCTCCCTAAATGTGTGCATCCAACTCCTGGAGATTTGCTGATAAGCAGTAATTGTCTTCTTCAATGAAGGAGGCTAAACAAAGAAAGAGTAAAATTAACAATTATCAAAATTAAATGTAAAAGAGAGGAGAGGGTGAAATTAAATATTTCAGCAGAGTTATCTAGGTCAGACTGAGTACGTTAGCAAATCCTCATTTCCTCTCACTACTATACCTTCTCAAACATAAAACATTTTCTCCAGCAACAAAAGGTTTAACTGAAAGCATTTGTTCCAACAACCCAATTAAAACTAAACATCTGATTTTTGTAAAGCCTTAAGGAGATTTCTGCAAACATGGCATCTGAATGCATCAGCAATTTTACTGCTCAGCCCAGCCCTGCAGACCGATTGACAAGCTGCAAGGAGGAAGATTTCTTACAGGTGAAATTCTATCTCTCCATCCTTTACAGCCTAATCTTCCTGGTGTGCTTCCCAGGGAACATTGTGACAATTTTTGTTTATTGTGTTAAGATGAGGCCCTGGAAAAGCAGCACCATCATTATGTTAAACCTGGCCATCACTGACCTATTGTATGTAGTCACACTTCCTTTCTTTATACACTACTACGCTAATGGAAATAACTGGATTTTTGGAGACTTCATGTGCAAGTTTATTCAGTTTTGTTTCTACTTCAACATGTACAGTGGTATAATCTTCCTTAGCTGCTTCAGCATATTCCGCTTTTTGGTAGTTGTGCACCCAATGAAATGCCTTTTTCTTCGGAAGCAGCGATGGGCAGTGGTGACTTGCGCAGTTGTTTGGGTGATTTCCCTTGTGGCCCTCAGCCCCTTGGCCATCCAGATTGCCCCAAGTCACAGGCAGAACAAGACCATCTGCCCAGACCTGGTTGCTGCTGAGGACTTTGACACCAGTCGCTGGTACAACTGGGTGCTGACTGTGTTTGCCTTCTTCTTGCCCTTGCTGACTGTGACTCTGTGCTACGTGCTCATCATTTGCATCTTGGCCACCGGGCCCCACACACGGGCTTGCTACAAACAGAAGGCTCGCAGACTCACTGTTCTCCTCTTGGTGGTTTTCTATGTGTGCTTCCTCCCCTTCCATGTCTTTCGAGGGATTCGTCTGGAGCTCCGAGTACAACCAGTTAGCTGCCACTTGAAGAAAACAATCCTTTTTATGTTTATTATAACTAAACCTTTAGCAGCTTTAAATACTTTTGGAAATTTGCTGCTCTATGTAGTGTCAGGAGATAACTTCCAGCAGGCAATCCTGTCCCTCTTCAAGTTTTGGACAAACAAGAGTTTGAAGTAAAAGAGGTTGATGCCATTTAACATTGACAGAGAAAGGATCAAAACCTGCCCTCAACCAGCCAGGCACAACCTCCCTGCCATCAGAGTACTCAGGTTAACTCAGCCACTGCCAAAGGAGAGTAATCTGTTCTGATTACAAATCAATCACCAAAAGAGAAAATTTTAGATTAAAAAGAAAAAGTTTTAAATAAAATACTAATAAACTAAGTGGGAACCTTTTCAGAAATGTTTCTGTGTTTGCTTCCTGAATCCATGGTAGCTCTTTTACAGAACAGCCAGTTCCAGAAAAGATGCTAGCCTATTAGTGACAGATACAGATTCAGGATGAGAGTAATCTTAAATTAATTTTATTAACTTAAAAGGTAAGTGTCTAGTCTAAGCTAGGGACCTGTATTTCACTTTCTACCTTAGGCATGGAGAAGGGTAAGACCCTCTAGAGATCTGAATCTGTCTTAGGCCTGCAGGAGGTTCATCTTACCTCCCTGGAGACATTGACAGGGTAGGTGTATGCATATAGCTAATCATCTTGTCCTAATTTTGTAATTTTCCATTATAATGGAAAGAAATAATCAGGTTTAGAGTGTAATTCACTGAATTATTCTGTATATCTGCATTTGGACAAGATGAATCATGTCCTAGAAGTGCCTGTTTTTCTCCACTGGCCATAAAAGGTAAGTAGATCAGACACAGACTCAAATGTTTGTGCCTGCTTTTAAAGTCTAGTACTGACTGGGATGGATCACTCTCCAGAGGTGGCTGAAAGTGCAGCTTACACAGTAAGACCCCACTCAGTGCCTTTAGTGATTGCCTGAAGAGTAATGGTGGGGTAATAGAAGATCAGTCTAAGGGTTTTCCACACTACTGATATAGAATCCATGCAATCAAGGGCATTTTTTCTTGGAAGGGACCTTTAAAGGCCATTGAATCCAGTCCCTCTGCAACAAGGGACTGATCTTCAACTAGACCAGGTTGCTCAGAGCCATGTCCAACCCAATCTTGAATGTTTTCAGGGATGGGACATCCACCCTCATTGTAAAAAAATTCTTCCTTGTATCTAGTCTGAAACTGCCTATTATAGTTTTAAACCATTATTCCTTTTCCTGTTGGTAAAGGCCCTACTAAAAATATCTCCTGATTTTTCTTATTAGCCCCCTTTTAGCATTGAAAGGCTGCAATTAGGTCTTCTTGAGCTTTCTCTACTGCAGGCTGAACAATCCCAACTTTCTCAGCCTTTTCTCATAGGAGAGGTGTTCCAGCCCTCTAATCATCTTCATGGTCTACCTCTGGACTCTCTCCAATGTTCTTTTGTTGGGGCTCCAGATCTGGACACAGCACTCTAGGTGGGGGTCTCATGAGAGTGGAGCAGAGGGGAAGAATCTCCTCCCTCACCCTGCTGGCCACATTTCTTTTGATGCAGCCCAGGATATGGCTGGCTGTGAGCATACATTGCTGGCTTGTTTTTCATTCACCAGTACCACCAAGTCCTTCTCCACAATCCATAAACAATCGAAATACTTTTTGCCTTTCATTATTCAGTGAAGCTCTTCTTGGTCACACCAAGTCAGCAACAGCTTTGGGTAATAACGTATATGACAGGCAATATGGGCTCACGGGGGAAAAAATAGACTAGTAGGGAAGTAGTCAAGTATTGTGAGTCCAATACCTGAAGATATATCTAGAGAGGTGCCAGTACCAGCTGAGGTACCCTAGCCAACAGCAATACAAAAATAATAGCAACATAATATTCAGAGCCCAAAAGTATGATCACAGAGTGAATTCTCCAATATATTTTTATAACAGCCTTATTTCATGTTTCATTACTTTTTCTCTCTACTCCAAAATGTCCATTAATCAACACATGCTGCCTCAAGGCTCTCATGCAACCCTTCTCCTTATCCAACCCCTCTATACATGGGCTGGTTGGTCTTCAAGTGACCACCAGACCAACACCACTAGAGCACCACCTGCATTAAGCACATGCCTGAGTGACTGGCAAGCCTGTGCCTCCCTGTGGCATAGGAAACCCATTTGCTGCCTACATCACAGCCAACTTGGGAAGAACAGCAGCAAACAGAAAGCAGCAGGCTTATTGAGGGAGTGAGAGGAAGTAAGAAACCATCCCTGACACAGGATGGAGCAAGATAGGGAAAGGAAGCACAGCATTTCTCTGGGGTAGAGTAGAAGATGGCCTGTGAAGAAAATGTTCTGTCAGAAATCAGAGGAGGGAGCCATTTTGCTCCCAAAGTAGGCCATTGTATTTTAATCCATCCTTAGCTACTCATCAAGGTAACCTCAAAAACTTCTGCATAGCACTGCATGATTTCCCCTGAGACCACTATTCAGCCTCCCACAACATGTGCTGCATTGGTTTTGAATCAGCAAGGAGCAGCTCCTCTTTCTCCACTACACCTGCAGTGCTACTCTCAACCACTTGCTCCTGAGACACCAGGGGCAGCAGACCCACCATGAGAAGGCAATGATGAATGTGGTATTTTATCTGTTTTTTCATTTTAAGTTATTCTATCAAAAAACCACCAGGTTCTTTCTTAAGCAAAATCAGGCTTATACACTATCTTATAAGCCTTTACTGCACAACAACACCTAAGTTTTATTAAGCCCACCTGAGTCCTACCTTAATATCTACAGCGGTGAGTCTGGTTCTTCTGGTGTTTGAGACACAAAAGGAACTGCCTCTGGTTTTGCAATATGTTGGCAGGTTTTGCTTTCAACTTTAAGTGAAGCTCTGTATTAGCCCCCCTGCAGCTCTACTTGACATTTTCTAGATAAACTACTCAGCACACTCATTTGCTCATACATCCTTGCTATGTACCCCTCCTTAAACGGAAAATGTCTGGAACATCTTCCAGGGATGGGACATCCACAGCTTTGTGAACCTTTTTACACAGACAAGGGAGAAACCCTTTCAAAGAGTAACCCAGCTGGTGCCTTCAGCATGACAGTGGCAGACTGTTGCCATACCTTGATACTCAGATTTTTGGCCTACCCTGATAGCAATATGGGGCTCCAGGAACTCGCCACAGTGCCATTGAAGAAGAGGACAAGGAGAGTTTTGCCAGGTGTACAAACTTCATTTCATCCCCACCTCGAAGGAGACAGAAATGTCCATTTTAAGAATGCTTAAAGAACCCAGCAGACAGACCGAGCCTACCTAATGAAATGCCCTCTACTTTTCAAATTTCCTACAGACATGTATGTGTGTCGCATGTGGAAGTGCAGAAGGGACAGTGAATTGGGGAGGGGAGGAAAACCCATATCAACCTCATTTTCTCTGAGTGAAGATGATGAACACACACACACACACACACACACACACACACATACACTTTCCTTTTGCTTCTTTAATATTGTTTTAATTTTTCTCTGGCAGCTTGTGCTCTACCTCTACAGACCCCACAAAGGCAGGACATACAGGTCCACCTGCCCAGCGCAGCTGTGGGGAGGGAAGGCCCAGCACACAAAGACTTTGTAGACCAAACTACAAAACCAAAACAGATGGTTACATTTGGTTTAGAAGTGTAACCACACAAGGAGGACATACAAAATGCTCTTTGGTCCTGCATCAGACATGGAGGACAAGAAGCTTATGCCAATTTATTAACTGTGTCCATTCCCAAGGAGTAAACCTGAACCTCAGTTAAACATACCATTATATGAGCACTGTATTGAAAAACTATGACTGCCAGTAACCTTTCCTCTTCTGTATGTACAAATACAATGCAAATAGCTGCCTAGAATTTCCCCATAGATCCATCAGCGGATTTCCACTTTATGAAACCACCTACCTAAATATCAACCTCAGTGGCTGCTCATGGGTTTGCATATGCAAACCCTGAGGGGTGGAGACAGGGATGACTTAACTAAAGAAAGCACATGCACTAGGTTGAGAACACTAGCACAAATTGATCACAGGAATTGGCACAGGCATTCAGGCACTAGCCAAAAATTATGTTGAAACTGTCTAAAGCCTTCCCAAATCCCTGTGGTATGTTATGCCAGGATGGCAGGGATGGTGACAACATCAAAATAAAATATTAGAATATGGACCTTTAGAGGCCATCTAGTCTAACCTGACATGAGCAGGGTCACCTCCCACTAGACCAGGTCCACAATCTTCTTGTGTTTGGTGCCCCAGAGCTGGATGCAACACTCCAGGTGGGGTCTCATGGGAGTGGAGTAGAGAGGGAGAATCACCTCCCCGATCCTGCTGGCCATGGTCTTTTTTGTGCAGCTCAGGATATCTTTGGGTTTCTGGACTGCCAGCTCACATTGCAGGTCATGCTTAGCCTCTCAACAACCAGTACCCCTGAATCTTTCTCAGCAGGGCTGCTCTCAATACATTCAACCTGGAGGCTGCCTCAACCCAGGTACAGCATCTTGCACTTGGTCCTGTTGAAATTCGAGCTTCCCATGGGCCCACTTCTTGAGATTGTAAATAAATCATGGTTTCATATAGTAGCAGAAAATGAGAGTATTGGGGACTTCTGGATTTTATGTAATTCTACCAGAGGAGGTACCATGGACACCAATTTGCGTCATTTATTCTCATTGCTGCATATCACAATTACAACAGAAGCTTTTTTTCCTACAGATCTTTGGAAGTGCCTTGAGTAGGCCTTAAGAAAGCAGCCTGTTTTGCCCACTCTTCTGATCAGTTGGGCAATTTCTCACCAGAGGTAGGCAGCAACAGGCCAAATGGCTGCATTGATACCATTTGTGTTTCTCCTCCACTACCCACAGAGGAACTGAATTGAATACATCAGTAGTGATGCTCTGGCTCATCCCAAGCCAGGGGGTCTGATGACCACTGCAAACAGATTCTGCAAGAATCACCAATGCAAACCAAAACTCCTCGTCCTGAGCAAGTGTAGGTATCTGATTTTCAGGATGGCTCTGGTACCTTGGCCCCAGAGAGGAGTGGGGATTCAGAGATATTCTTGTGACTTGCTTTTCATGTCCCCTCAATCCAGTTCTAAAGACAACATCCCTCCTTTCCTGCCCTATGACCACATGTTGGAGATTGGGGTCTGGAATTTAGGCACAGAGATGCTGGTGTTTTGGGGGTGCATTGTGGAAGGTGGACATGTAGAGCGAGGAAGAGTGGCATGTAGGGATGTGCCAGAACTCACTACTCCTTAGGGGTTCCCAGTAATGTCCCCTTGGGGAAAGTTGTAGAGATTTGAGAGCTTCCTCTTACCTGCTCTTCCCTTTGTGTGTGATGGAGAAACAAGCTTGTAACGGGGAAAGGTTTTCTTTGTCACTCCTACCTCAAAAAGAAGCGCAACAACAGCAAAATCTTTTCCTTATGTGAATTGAAATGTGCATGTGGAAAATCAGGGCTGACTTATGCCTTTGGGGGTCTTCTCTGGAAGGGTCTGATATTGCTGTGCAGCTCAGCTGGGGCTGGGGACGTCCTGGCACTGTGGTTTGAGCACAAGAGGGAGGGACAGTTTGGCTATGAGCCCAGGATAAAAAGCTGGGACAGTGCTGTTGATTCACCAATAAATCAGTGCCAGACAAGTACAAAGACTTGTTCTGATCCTGGAGCTGAGTGACCCTCCCACGTAACCAGAGAGAGCCACTGCATCTCCCCTTAATTATTTCCCCTGCCACATTTTATCCTCTTAGAGTTACAAGCTCTTTGGGGCAGATGTCTTAGTGAGTATTTGCACAGCAGGACCTGAATCCCCAATGGGCCCTCCTGGCATTATGAAAATTCAATCAAGGGCCTCAGCCATGAAAATGTAAACGATGTAGCTACTTATCATTTGTGTGCATAGGGACACATAAACACACATATGCAGATACAAATGCACGGGGAAGCAGTGTCTAATGCAAAAATACAACTCTTTTAAAGTAACAGCACTATGTTGTGCCCAAGACTCTTCCTCTGGATATGAATATACATTTCACTTGTCCCTTTTCTCTCTTGCAGAATAAAAGTAGTGGGACATTAAGGACAGAAGTCAGCTGAACAAAGATCCCTTTTCAGGACAAAAAGCAATTGCTACAAAAGTAAGTGCAGCAATACACAAAATATTCTGAAGCAGTTTTAAAAAGTTTTATATTTTTCAGGTATAATTTTCTGCTGTATACATGTTACTAAGATTTTACTACTGATTTGAAAACCATTCTCTAAGCATGCTTTTTGTTTATACTTAATATCAATAACACCTAAAGCTATTACCTATTCTTTTTTTTCCCCTGGAAATTAGGTGTCTTCTTCTGTGTGATAAATTACAAAGTTGTGTACTGAAACGGATTTGGATGTGCGTTCAAGGGCAGGCTACTCAAGTCTGGGGTATTTGCTTGTGTAAATTTTTATGTAAATTTTGCTCTTTATATATTGGTATTTCAAGATTATTGAAATTTATTATTATTATTATTATTATTATTTCTCCACTGTCAAATTGAGTGTGTCTCACCATCCCAGCAGTTTAGGCTTATTCACATATGTAGAACACAAAGAATGTTCTCATCTGACCTGGTTTAAATATGTAATTTACATTACATTGAGCTGCACTGTCCTCTTAAGGTGACTATTTTTGCCCTATATACTATAAAGAACCTGGTTTTTTCTCCTTTGGGGAAAAAAATTTGTCCGTCTGTTATCCCTTTTTGTTTTATTTTAAATTTTCTTTTTTTCTCAGTAGTCAATCTGGTTAAAATATCCTCAACCAGTTCCAGATGACATAAAGGCCCTGAGATAGCTTTCTAGAGTGTTTTTATAGTCAGCTGGCAGAAATGGGAGCTTGGAGGGACGAATTATCCCCCACCAGATGGGTCAGATGAACTGTTCCTTAGAAGTGCCTGCACAGGGAGTCAGTGGTGTCTGTGCTTCTGATTTCAATGCCGAGGCTTTGGCACAGTGTTCATGGTCCACTGTGTCTCATCTGTAGGTTGATAGTTATTTCTTATGAAAAGTTTGGCAAAAAGAAAAGGTGTAGGTTTTGATATTAAGACAATTTTTAGAAGTGTATCTGCAGGGCGCTACAGTGAATTTTCAAAATGCTCTCTGGAACATCATCTTCAGGTAACCTAGATTAAGAGTCTGGTTTATATCCAAGTGTCTTGCTAAGTGAGAAGCTACAGTTACACAGAAAAGAATATAGAAGATGCTATATTTGGCCTCTATATGTATTCTATATATTGAGAGAATATATAATGGAACATATAGAACCATGAAAAAATAAAAATAAATGTAAAAACTTTTAAGGAAAAGACTCGGCTCAAATATGTGATACATGAGAGTTGGGATACCCCAGGCTGTGCCCTCATTCCCAGCCCTCAGGGAGCATCCTGATATCCCTCTACACTCATCCATAGGGAATACACACCGTTTAAAGGGTTGATCCTCTTGTGCAAGCCTGGTTCTGATAAGACTCTGATGCATGGGGAAGGAAGGTCAGGCTGAGGTAGGGGACAGTGCTAGGATTCAGCTTTGGACACCAGGGAAGGGCAAGACCAGAACTGGGAAGGATGACTGGAGCCCCTCCTACAGCTAAAGAGAAAGAGCCTGCTGAGTTATGAGGGGATAAAAGCTGGAGAAAAAAAAATAAAAAAGCACTTACAGGATTTGAAAACAGTATGAAAAGTTATTAAAAAAACCCCAAAACAGACAAGAGGATGTCAGAAGGAAAGAACAGAAAGAAAGACTCCTGTGTGTCAACACAGGTGCAGGTACATACATACATGTACAGAGTAAAGCTGTTCAGAGGGCTATTACACCCAAGTCCTGTGATGCACATTTGAAGTGTCTCTGCTCTGTATCCGTCTAAAATTTTTGAATTCACTGGAGAACTTTTCTGTATGACACTTGGACTAGCTTGTCCAAAAAGGATTTCTCATTAGACACCTTTAATTTGCCATAACTCTGAGATGGGACACACTAAATGGGTTATTAAAAAAAATATTAAGGAAATCCAGAAATACAATTTATGGCTGATTCCTCTCTGTAATGCAACCAAACTATTAAACTTCTTCATGAAAGTTCTGAAGCACATAATATTCAGTACTGAAATTGAGGGGCTGCCAAGTGCCTGAGAAATATGGGTGACAGGGAGATTAAAGTGAGTGGCAGCCCACAGGATGACAGCTGCTGGAGAGATATCTTCACCACCTATGGAACCTGCTCCTACTCTGACAAGCATTAATGCTCATTCCTAATACTTAATAATCTCTAAACTACATGTATAGTTAAAAACTGACACAGTTGAAAATTTGTCTCGGCTGTACCTAAGCAATGCTCACATCAAAGGATACAGCACAAAAATATCCTCCATGTACACAATAATAATTGTTTACATTATAGCTTAACCAAACACTGAGAGAGGAACGGGGAGGAGAAAGCTACAGAGGGATGTATGTGGCTTATTCCTCATGTCCTGAAGCTTTCACTGTGTCTTGTTGATTCAGCTGTTTTTATACTGTCCATTCAATATTATCTTGGTCCTTTAAAATTTACAAAGACATACCTACCAACCACAGCAGCAAGTTAGGAGGAGATTAGAGAATCCTCTATCTACTCACAGGGTCCATGTTTAAATAAGCTGCCCTAGCTTCCCATAATCTAAATTTATTCAGACACCCATAACGGCTCATAAATACAGGTTATTCTGACAATTTTTCACAACTTGTTTAGAGTGTTGTTTCCTTCAGAGAATTGTGCTTTTCTTCCATGCTGGGTACTCTTGTGGGATCACAAGTTAGACAGAGCCCCCTGTAATCCAGCCCAGCAGATTGTGGGATTCATTGCAATGACACAAGGAAATCTATCTGCTGAGGATGGAACCTAAAACGTGCCTACAGCTCAGGGGATGGAAAATCAGTGGCAAAAACATTACATTGCTCCATCAGCAAGTGGAGAAAGGCAGGTACCCTTGATGACTGAGGGATGAAGGACCCTCTCCTTATCTATCTACAGCTCTGACCCATGGTCTGAGCTCATCCACTTGGGTCTACGTCCAGTTAGTGGACGGAGGCAGGCATGCCCGAAGCGATTTGTTTCCTCCTAAGACAGCTGGCATGAAACACCTATGGAGTCTCTTATCCAGGAACCTCGATATTCATTTACTTATCTGTGCACAGACAACACCAGGGCATCATAGAATAGTTGGGTTAGAAAGGACTTTGAAAGATCATCCCCATTCACCAGACCAAGTTGCTCCAAGGCAACAGTCTGGCTCTAAACACTCCCAGAGATGGAACATCCACAGCTTCTCTGGGCAACCTCTTCCAATGTATTATACATACAGCTGTTACATCACCCTCAAAACATACTGAAAATCCCAGACCTTGGCATCACTTTGGTGAGGCCAAGGGCATTTCAGCCTGAGTATCCCTTGCAAACAGCTATCTCACAGTCCAGGGAGGGGGACAGGGTCTGAACATCCTGTCATGCCTAGGAGCTGTGACAGTCACCACCTACCACCTTCATCATCTCTTCCTTCCCTGCAGTATTCATGTACTGAGAACCTCTTCTTTTTCTCCAGAGCCCTTTATTTTCAGATTTACCTTCATCTTGCTTGCACTCTTGTGTGATCCCTTTTATTTCTCTTTTAAGGTGAAGATTTGTTTATTCAGCTTTCATTTCCGAGGCACTGGTCATTTGTCACAAAGTATGCATGCCTGTAAATATTGCCACACGGTTGTCACCCTCACTTGTCTGGTAGAGAGTTATCTGACACAGACTAATGACACTGGAGCTGAGTGGGACCACCACTGCCAACTCTTGCCTCACCAGTGGGACAGTGTATTTGAGTATAACTACTGACTCCTTGACAAGGTCAGTGGAAAAAGAACGAGAGCAGTGATGAATACCAATACTGGGTAGTTCCCAGTTAATGCCAGCATCCTTGTTCATCCTTTTAAATAGCTTCACCAGGACTTGTTCCTCCATGTGCTTTGCAGTCACCAATGGCACTGGTTATCAGAAGATGTACTTCTCACATGAGTGGAAAGTACCAGAAGCATCCCTCAGAGAAAGAGAATTTATTTATCTTATTGTAGGCAGATAAATGTTTTGTTAAATCTGGCTGTGGCTGTCATAGGATAATTAATGCACATATCTTCTATCCATGACTTATTCAAATAAGGACCTGCATCTGCCCCCAAAATGGCATGTCAGTAACACAGGTTTGTCACCAAGAGATAAATGAGCCCTGTCCTCAAATTTATGATTCATGTGCTACCCTAGAAAACCAAATGCTAAGTTTAATTAGCTCCTGGACTAATTATTTAATTTTATTCAAAACAAAAAATCCTCTTAAGCATTTCTAGCCAAGCATTTATGAGACTGCTTCCAGTCTGAAAGGTGCTAATGAGCCACCAGCAGAAGATAAAGTCAACAACAGATCCAGTGCCTGGGCAAGCAGCCTTCCTCCAGCATAACACTGGAGTACCATGGCCAGTAATGTTTATCAGATTGACAGCTTCAATATACACTATTAAATAATGACTAAAAGCACTACATTTATTGAATGCTTCTTTTTATCAGCCTCAAAAAGACCTCCTAAGAGATGTTGGGACTTACTAAGCTTTAAGTTTTAAGTAGTCCTAAGCAAAAAGCACACTAGAATTGAGACTGCATGCTCAAACCAGGAATGAATATTTAAATGTACTGGAAGTGGTAACATTTATCTGGTATTTTTAAATTAATTGTGATTTTAATTAGCATTTCAGTACTCTGCAAACTCCCAAAATAGTTCACTGCAGGCTCTTTTCGAGGCGTTGGGCACTTTGATGAGAGTTGCAGATTTACTCTCTTCTGACCTGAATCTTTAGGCTGAAACATGAGTGGTGTCCCTATAGTGACTGGAGGGCAACCCTCCAAAGAGCTCCAAATTCACTTGACTCCAGAAGCTGGAGCTGAGAGGCAACCAGCAAACCTCTGGTTCCCAGGATCCCACACTAAGCCTAGAGGGAGTATCTTCACTCAGGTCTGTGTAGAGGTGACAGTGTCAGAGAGAGACCCTACACCAAAGACTTGCACCAAAGCAGAAGACATCCTCCACTAAATGTAATGAAATCAGCTGGCCCTAAGATACAAAAGCCATCTCTGCAATGCTTAAGGTAAGCTGCTATTTCTATACCTAATCCCAACTAGCTCCTATCGGACTACAAACCTTGTCAGCAGAGATGCACAAAGCCTCAAAGCAAGACTGGGAACATAACAGTTGTCAGCAGTGTGGCACACATTAACAGACAAGGGGAGTCAGTGAGTTCATGTGTCCACAGTAAAAGCCTGGTTTCACTCCTAGTTTGTTTGCTGGGATCACTTCTTGTCAAGTGATAAACATCACTCTAGTTAAAGACACCGGTCCCAGTCCCGAGCTGTGCCCTGTGCACCTCAACCTTTTTGAGGACCGCACACAGCTACCAGGTAGGTGTTTATTTGCTGCATAATGTGTATTCATACACCTGCACATTTATATCAAACCCCTATTATTTAGATTGTAAAAGTCAGTTCAAATCCCTTTCAAAAGCAAGCAGTACAACAAAGCAGAGCAGAGGAAGAAAGGCAGAGCCAGTTTATGCTGGCTCCATGTGTAAGCAGCCTGAACCTGCTCAGTGAATGAGCTAGGGCATTTTTATCCCATTGTATTTTCAGCTACAGATTGGACTCTGGCAGTTGTGAATAGCCTTTACCTCTCAGTTCTTTGGGCCTGTGGAAATTATATAGTTTGTGACTAACCCAGAGCCAGAGGATTTTAGGTGAAGACGCAGTCCCTCTCTGAAAGATGAGGAATATTACCAAGAAATTACTGCAATAACTAATAAGTAAACAACAAAATATCCCCCTCTCCATCTCCTTCTGACATTCTGCTCCTCACTGTCATTCCCATCATCTCCTTGTGATCTTTCTTCTCACGTCACAGATATTCTGAACATTTATTTAGCCTGCGGAGAATTGGAGCATAACAACATGAGAAGGAACATCACTACATTTTTGGTCAGTAATTCAGTTCCTTGAATCATCAGGATAAACTACACGGCCTTGAAGAGTGTTCATCCACTTGAGAATTGGATTACAGTCTCATAAAACAGCACAGCGCTCCTATTATCACCTAAATAAAGCTGCCATAATTCTGGAACAAATAGGTGGAAGTAGTCAGCCACCAGGTATCCAGTGTTGAAGCGAAGAATAATAAGCTGACATACAGTTCTCAAGAAATTCCTCACAAGGAGGCAGATTTAATGCCCTGAACACCAGGCTTTTATGCGCACAAAAACATACACTCATCTTTTATATCACTGTCTTATCTAAGGCACTGAGGGCTTAAAGACAGGATCCAGGTGCAATGCTTTCTGAATAGCTGATGATGACAAAGCATCTACCACTTTATCCTCTCTCACAAGAGGGTACCTGATAAGTTTGTCAGCACTTATAAGCTAGGAAAGGAGCTGGTTTTGTTGCAGCTGCCGAAGATTTTACCTGGCTCAGTACAAAATCCTGGTTGATTAAAAACATCTCACTGCAGGTTTCTGCAGCTTATGGTTGAAATATGAGCTGGTGAAAGATAGATTCTTCCAGCTAGACCACATTCTCAGTGGCTAAGCCACTAAAAAAGTAATTTTTACTTCTTCGTGTGTCTATAAATGGGGACAGGTTCATTTTTGCAAACATCTTTGTAGAAGTACCTATAGACAGGGGTTTGTAAGTGTGATGTGCTGTCCCTATTTTTTGTCATCTGGATATGGTGACGGAACTGTTCACCCCATAATCATCAAGGGGGACCATGCATTTACAAAATAAGGATGGACAACCCATTTAAAAGGGCTTTTAACCAAAAGATCAGGCCCTTCTCTTTTCTAGAAGTGCTCACACTGCTGTTTCACAAGGATTATTAGGAAAAACCTACGTTCAGGACCAGGTCATGGAAGTAAAACAGTATCATTTAAGACCTAGTCATCCTTCACAAGGACAGCCTTGGCCAGTGCACAGGCACCAATAGGGCACACATCCGCTTCTACCTCCCCTCTACCCTCTCCCTGCTCCCAGCCCTTTGTTCCTGCTTCTTGCCTTGAGCCTGTGAGTGACAGATCCCCTGTGGATCATCTCACATAATTGCAGAAAACTACCTCAGAAAGAACCTCAATTCATGTAGTTTCCTGCTGTTGGAGTCAATTGAAGCAGCTCACCCAGGAGTTTGAGTAAAAGCAGAAACCTGTACAAGCTGATAGAGCATAGAGGGAGAGGACCAGACAAACAGTAGAGCAGGGAATGGGCTAAAGCTTCCCATCAACTTGAAAAAGCAATGGAGAGCCATGAAATTGTCCTGTCTGCCTGCAGAGAGGAATGTGAGTGAGCCCATACAATCCCCAGGCAAAGAATGGGCCTTTCTGCTGTACAGAGGAAGGCAGTGGCAATCCTGCAAGCAGCGTTGTTGGGATTGGTGCCAACCAGTGGTATCCACTGTGGGTCCCCACACTTCAAATGGATGCTAAACGCAGGTTTCAAAACACAGTTATAGGAGCAAATGTGCTGAGAAACCCCTGATGTCCAACCTGTTCAGCTTAACAAAGAAGGGGCTGTGCTGGGGTAGTCTTATATTAGGTGTATCTTCATGATGAAATCAGTGCAGATAGAGAATTCTTTAATCCAATGAACAAATGCATATCAAGCATAACCTCTGGGCAGGGAGCAGAAACTGTATTAATTGAGATTCAAAATGAGGTGCACAGACACGCTCGATTCTCCAGTATTCAAGGTGTTTAAATCAAGGCTGGATACCTTTCTAGAGCTGTCACTGCTTAACAAGAAGTTACAGGCTTGATGCAACAATCTCTTGATAAAGTTTTATGGTGTGTAACACATAGTCTCTTCTTGCCTTTAAAATTTCTGGAGGATCAAAATCAACAACAGAAGTAGGGTCTGGTTTTTGCACTGTCTCCCCTGCAGTGCACTGGTCTCATACAAATCAAGCTGCACTTGCTCCAGTGTGCACCCAGCTCTGCTCCCCAGCAGAGTGAGGGAATTGCTTGCAAGAATAAATAATAGGGTGGTAAATCTAAGGAGCTGCCTGGACAATCATGTATGCTGGTGCCACTACTGTGATGAGAAACAGAAGAACAGATGGGGTGAGACCTGTCTGCCCTTGTCTCTGCAGGCATTTTATACCCCTATAGCAGCACCCTGCTTCTCTATCTTCCCAACATTCTCACCTCTTGTTGGTTTTGCTGCTTTCACTTAGGGCCTTTTTGGTGTTCAGCTATGGAAGAAATCCCTGCTCAGAGCCTGAACTGCCATGGTTTGCCCCGTGAGACACACACTGTGGGTCCACATGCTGGGACTGTGTGTGTCAGACATGCTAGAGTGGAAAATGCTGGGTATGGACAAGGCCAGTGCTGCCAAAACACAAAAGGAGGAGATGAAAACCATGCCACAGAGTCCTTCCTGCAAGGTGAACACCACATGCATTTCCACCAGGAACTACAAACCCCTCTCTTTCCCAGCATATGCAAACACTTCCCCATACTCCAGCCAGGATGGTGAGCGTCCTTCAGTGCTTCGCAGTCCTCTCAAGTCTCTCCAGTTAGCATGCATGAGGTCTGATCCTGCTTTTGATGTTAAAGCAGTATTTGAGGTATTGGAGCAAGCAGAGGCAGCTGGAAGGTCACTGTGTGCTACGAGATGTAAGACTGCTGGCCTTGCACGAGTTACTGTCCAGCAATCTCCAGCTGCCAAAGGGGAAATGGGAGAGATGGAGTAGCCTTGGAAGACAAGTGGGAGACTTTAATAGTGGGCCCCATTTTATACATGCTTTCTCTTCCCTGAAGCAAAGGCGGGGGGGGCAAGAGAAGGCACTCCCCAGTCTAGAGTGCACTCTGCCCTCTGCATCCACCCCAACAATGCCCCAGTGACAGGGTTTTTACCCAGAACTCAAGTCATACTTCCTGTACTTATCCCCATCCTATTATAGGACCTGAAGTGCTCATCTTACCCTTGCAGCTTTTAACACAACCATAAGAAGCTCCAGCAGCAAGATGTTTTTTCTTAATCATGTTTGCTCCTTTTGCTTCACAGAGGAGGCTGCAGAAACAGTGTGGGGTATTATGACATCCAGTGGTCACTCAGGTACATCCCTGCTTCTTCCCAAGATCCCTCTCCCCAAATTAAGGCCACAAGAAGGTGCAGGGGTGAACAAATCTTCCTTTGTGCTGGAGCAAGGTGAGTGCACAGTCGGCTTCCAATGATAATGCCGTTCCACAAGGAAGCAAACCTCAGCTCATTCCAAAATCTGTTTGTGCTGGAGCAAGCGTATTTAGCCAGTAAAGCAATAACTTGCTAAGGCAAACAGCTACCCATGAATCATACCTCAGGAGACAGAGATGCCACCTGAGAGCACCAACAGAAGTAGACTGGTGTGCCCTGTAAATACACAGACACTGAAAGGTTTCTCTCTTTTCTTTCTGTCCAGCTCCAGCAGAAATGGACAAAAAAAATTAGCAGGGTACTAAGAGTGCTTAGGAGCATCCATAAGCAGGACCCAATAAAGCTGCTTGCTGGAGCAACTGGAGTGACCAGTCTCTTTGATTTCCATGGCTAATTCTGGGGAAGGCATCTGTGCTTAATTGAGCATAAATGCAAGAAGAGCAATCAAAAAGCAAACTTAGGAGCAATGATATCAGGTTATATTTAGTTTTCCCCACGGAGAGACAGTGACATAACAAGAATTATTACTCACTGCTTTGCAGAGGAAGGGTTCTTTCAGAGCCTGCAAGGTGGTGGTTGCTTTCTCAAGTGCTGAACTCACTCCACTCCCACTCAAGTCAGCAGATTGGCTCACAGATGATTTAAGCCTTTAACCCAGATTACCTTTTTCTCCCCTCATGAATGTTCTTGCCAGGGAGTCTTCCTGAACAGCACAGCAAGAATTAGTTTGCTCAGGTTTACAACATACTGGGAAAACTTGAAGTAAGAGCAATGAGGCAGCTGCTCCCATCAAACACTTCAGTAAGGACCTGCCTGCTGAGGAGATGTGAATTTCTCAGCTCCTGGGGGATGATGAGGACTTCAAAAGCCTCTTTCTGGGACTGAAATAATAATTATATAGTAATCAGTCTTAGAATATGGTCATTGTATGTGTTTTGTGAGAAGACACAAACGTAATTTTACAAAGAACTGGAAAAATATCAAAAGATAAAGCTTTCATTTCAACACAAGTCCTTACTTTTGGCACAAAGTTCTATTCCTCTATGCTAGCATGACAGTGCTATGAAGTTACCACTTCCATATGATCATATAGCACCTGTCTTTACGGTACACCACTGAGCCCAAACTCTTGCTTTTCTTTAATCTCACTGCTGTCTATGTGATCAACATTCCATTTCCAGACTGTGCCAGCTCTCAACACGTGGCTTGGAATCCTCATGTTCTTTGAGTTCAGAGTGTACTCGACAAGAAAAACCTGCCTTCCATGCACACACCAAAAGCAATGACAGGGAGCAATGGCAAAACTTGGGGGGAGAGGTTGGGTGGCTACTGGGAATGTAACCCAAAGCTGGAGCTAGCACACCATGCACATAGGCCTGGAGGGTAACAGGTGATGCCCAGGAATTTCCATTTCCAGTGAAGGAAGGGTTGGGTTGCTGTAAAGATATCCAGTAAGGCTGCTCCAGTAAGAGGAGATATGAGGCACCTTCTCCTCTTATGGTTTGGTTAGTCCACGCATTTTAAGCAGGGGCACCTAATGCAGCAGAGCCACCTTTTTGAATGACAGATAGGATGGAAAGTCCGGTAGTTTCCCAAGAAGAGGTGAGGGGAAGCTGGGCTCTCTCAGTCTTAAAAATGCCAGTGGCCAGGAGGTGACCTGTCCCCTTGGCCCCAGGGTGTTCTGCGGAGGAGGGCAGTCTCTACACATCTTTTTGAAGCTGGACACTGTTCAACCTGAAAGCCTAAAGCAGCCTCCTCCTCTGGTAGAGGTGGCACTGGGGCATGCATTTGGCATCAGATCCCCATTGAATTGGAGAAGGTCCTGGCAGGAGGGACTGCTGGACCTCATCAGAGGACAAAACAACTGGTCTAAGCACTGGCTTCCTTTGGTATCTGTTCTTTTTGTTCGGGTTTTTCTTCAGCCTGGTGCACCAGACTGCAGGAAACCTCACTGACTTCTGAGTGGCTCAGACATCTTTGCCTCAGCAGCAGCCACCTCTGAAAGCCAGGGGACAAGGACAATAGCCAGGGGGGAGGTGAGAAGAAGCTTCTGCTGTCCAGTTTTAATCTGCAATTGCTAGGCTGTCAGACTCTATCCCAGTTCAGGCAGATTGCCTTCCACCTTCAATAAGAGAAGGTGAGGGAATGCCTCTTAAACTGTCTCTTGTGTGTGTCTGGCTGTGACCCTTTTTGGCCCATTGCACTGCAAAGTCAGATGTTAAGGGTGACTTATGCTAACATCTCGGAAATTGCATGGAGAAAGCTTGGAATCAATGGCTGGATGGCTACCACAGAAAGCTGAGGGGCTTGAGAAGCCATCCCTGTTCTGGTGTAAAGTTCCTCCTTCCTCCTGTCAGCATAAATACTCAGCTTCTGTTTCAGCACAGCAACAACAAAGTGCTCATTTAAACTCAGTAAGTGTGGCCAGGAGAGGAGCCTTTGCACAATTAGGCACAGCTCAGAGACAGTTTAAGTGCTTTAGTGTCTCTTTGCCATTAGCAGCTGCTTCCCAGCTGAGATATGGGGTCTGGCTATCTGTTAATTTGGATACAGCAATTACAGGCTGAGAGCTCTGCTAGGCCACACCCCAGCCTCCATGGGTAATGTAGATATAGCTATAGCTGTGTTTCTGGCATTTGTGGTGAAAAAAATTTGCCATTGGAAACACCAGGTTAAATTTTATGCACTCTATTTCCATCAAGGATCTCTTTCCCCAGATGAGAGTTCCTGTATTCCTCTAAATTGGAGGAGACCTACAATTGAGATCAAATTAAAAGTTGGTGATGGGTCACTTTTGGTTGGCTCACTTTAGAAATAATAATTTTTTTTTAAAAATCTCTGTCAGGTGAAGTGCTAGAAGAACTTGGGAGAAAAAGTCGTCGTACAAAAAATACACCATGATACTTGAAAGTTCACCACAGTTACATTAAATGAAGGAATGTTTCAGCATTCTGACCCTCACCATCAAGCTGGATGCACATCAACAGGGTGCAGGCAGAAGCTTGACTTCCAGGAGGGGAAATGGGAATTCGGATGCCATTTGGTTGGGTGAAAATCTGTGGGTGAGACCCCAAGAGCACAGCAGGACCCAGCAGCAGTATGTTGCTGGGATAAGCAGGGGATCAGGGATCTGCAGTCACCTCACCACAGGCAACAGCCTCCCCTCCCCAAGCCCTTTGAAGATACCTCATAAGCTAGTTTTCTTCTGGCATATTATTTTCCTCTGTGGTGACATGCCTGTTTATCAAAAGCATAGATTGTTTTCTAAATCCTTTCTAGCTCACTGCAAACAGCTTCACCTGATGTCTCAGCCCTTTACCCACTGGCTGCATGTGATTTTTCCCTTTCCAGCTTCCACTCAGCCCCCTCCTGCCCAGGATACAAGGGCTTGTTGTCATGTTTGCATTTAAGCAAGCTTTTTCTGAGAAGAGGTCTCTGAGGCATGCATACACTGTTCTTTAATCCTTTACTTCCCACACATCCCTCTTTTCTTAAACCAAGCTGTTAATAAGAATACAGATTACTGTAACCAGAATTTATAGTAAGAATTTGCAGTAGTGAAATATAAATTTTAAAAAGTGGCAGCAGCATGATCAAACCACAGCTCTGCTCATAAACATTGCTACCATGTATATTTTCCACAATTTGCCTACCACAGCTTATAGCCATAGATATAGTTTTAAATGAGTAGACCTCTTTTTAAGGATTTTCTGCCTGACAACCCATCAGAGACAACATTACATATCTTAGTGTCATTAAGTCTGCAGTAACTGTGAGGTCCCAATGTGATTATCATATGTAAATGGAAAAAAAAATAAAAAATAGGCAAATTGCCCTGAGAGTCCTATTGAAAATTGAGAATGCAATTCACCACATCCTACAGATTCACTTTAGGGAGGAATTGAGCAACTGAGTGTCCCCCTGAAATGGCAAGCATAAGATGAAAACACAGAAAAAGTGCCTTTCCTACTTTGTCAAGAAAGAAATTTTAATCCAGCTTTGAAAGATGTGGTCTGGTTGCCCTTGACTGCTTGTAGGGGAGGCCACAGCCCCCCAGTGTCTTGCCAGGGACATGGGGTGGGATGCCAGTGAGCACAGAGCTGCCTCACAAGCAGAAAGGCACGTGCGGAAATGGGAACAGCCTTGTGCTGACACGCAGGTGTAGGCACTGAGCACTGCAGACAGTGTCAGGCCAGGTCAGATTTAGGACATAGAGCTGGTAGCAGAGCAAGCTGATTGGTGCTTGATTGCTTTACAAACCCCCAGTCAGCTCTTTGTCCCTTCAGCTCCTCTTCTTACTTCCCTTTCCCTCATCCTTTTCCTGCTCAGTCTCATGGTGGCACATGTCCCAAAAACAGTGGTCAGACTGGTGCCCAGGGCACTCCCAGGATGCTCCCAAGGTTCTGTAGATCTCCAATCACCCTCTTGGGAGGGCTCAGGGTCAGCTGCAGAGGCTCAGGGCTTGGTCAGGGGAAAACCACTCCATCATCTCTGCATGTCTCTCAGAAGTGCCATTACCTCCCTCATGCTCTTCTTGGAATGCAAGGCAGCGGCACAGCAGGAAACCTGTCACTGCAGGTAGTGCCAGCCTCAGCGTGTGGAGGGGGTTTCTGCACAGCACCATGGTGGCTGTGCACACTCAGCCATCCTCTTGTGCCAAAATCCCACCCGGGATCACTTCAGTTCAACCTTTCCTCCTCGCCCCAACAATGAGCAGGAGCCACAGACTGCTGTGTACTGTCCCTGTCGGCTACTGCACAGCTGGGCCAGGTGGGACCATACTGCAGTTTCCTTTTATTTTAATGTAAAATAGCACAGAAAGTATCTTTCAACAATACTTTAACAGAGCTACATTTCCAAAAGTACCTTTCTGAGTCAGTAGCATATATATGTGTTACCATGTACCCACTCACCCCGCCCACCTTTGACCAAACCTCGTACTGGCTGCTGTTTTTGAGATGCTCTTGCATCCCTCCACTGCTCAGCCCAGGGGTCATGTCCCTGCCTTCTTTCATATGAAGCTGTACCAAAGGTTTGTAGGCATTTTTGTTTGTAAATTTGTTATGCTTTGTACCCTGCATAAAAACTGACAATTAGGCACATTTTAAAGGTGTAGTTTAGCCTAAGTACATTAGTCTCAGCTGAGTGCGGTACCACTTCTTCAGAAAGCAGTAAACCATCACCAAAAAAGCTTCTCCATTAGTAGCACTGATGCTATTTGTGCATATTTAATATAAAATTGCCCATGAGTAAAATGGCCATTACATCTCTCAAATTGGCATACGCAGGTTATGCAGACCTCACATCACCTTTGTGCCTTCATTCACTGCTTGCTACAAACCTCCATAACACAGAGCCTCTCCTGATGGTTTTCCCTGCAAGGGAATGACAGGGAAGGACATCCCAACACCCCTTAATTTCTACACCATGTGGTATTCAGCACAGTTTCCCCTATTCAGATTGGGAAATGAATCACGGCCAATGCAAGTGATAGCAAATGAAAGTAAGAACCTATTAGTCATATTTCTTGGAGAGGATGAGTTTCACATTGCCACAGTCTCACACTTCATAGCTAAAAAAGCAGGAGGCGTCACAGCACACTCATTATTTAAAGATCCATTTCAGTCGGTGCATGACGAGACAAAGCAAGTCACACTCTGGAGCTCACTGCGAGGGGCTCGGATCTCAATGTTTAGACAGTCTGTGACACTAAACATTAACAGCCTGCCAGTGGATGCTGCCACACCTCCAGCTTCTCCAGACATGGGGTGGGGTGATGAGTCTCAGCAGGGAGGTCCTGGGTCTCAGACAGGGCACAGTCCACAGAGTGAGTCCCTGGGGAGCAGAGGAGCAAATGGAGAGCCCTGACGCTCTCAGCTATACCAAGGGACTGTGACCATGGACACTTTTAAACTTTTCTGCTTTACCACCTGCTCTAAGGAACTCAGAACTCCTCAAATGCAGCAGCACCTCTATGATCTAGTCAAACTAATTTTTCTGCTGGTCAGAAACCTGGCAGCTGAAGGAAGTTTTGCGCTCTCTTCTTACGTGGGATTGTCACCCAGATTCCTGTTGCTAAGCTATAGCTGCAGAAACTCCAGGGAAGAGTGGAAATCTTTGCCCTCAATTGCTGTCATCTTCAGAACAAGTACCTACTTGGTGTAATGAAGACATATTTGGGGGTTTTATCACAAATTATTGACTGCTCCCACAAAGCTGTTCAAGGGAAAGCACCTCTGGTGTCTCCCAGCCTGCTGCTGCCAGACTGGGCAAACCTATGAGATATTTTCTAATGGAGAATTCATCTGGCTACATCTACACAAGTGGTCCAAACTAAGATGTTCTTGGTTTGTTAATGAGCTCTCAGCACAGCTTTGGCCTGGCTTTCCCTCAGACACTACATAGGGACAGTTTAGGGGCTTACACATTACAGGGAAGGCTCCTAACAAGTTGTGCAGGCAAACATAGTCTGGTTTGGGAGGAGGGAACGTGTCTGGTCGTGCAGCCATGGGTTGAATAGTCCTGCCTCCCTCAGGACTGAAATGCAAGCCATGGCACAGGCACTATGGGCATTATTTATGTCCACCCATCCTTCTCTGCTGGGACCATCTCATGTCCTGCCGTAACAAAGCTTCCTGGGAGCTGAGCTGCAATCTTCCCTCACTAAACTACAGACACCATTACCTCTGTCCAATGGTTTACGCGATTTCTGCTTACATTATAAATTCAGATGTCTACCAAGACTTTGCAGGATCATTTCAATATTCTGCCACAAAGCAGCTACTGTGGACCCAGGAATCAAATCATCACCATGATGACATTTCACTATTGCATGCTGGAGTCTGTAACACCATGTATGTGAGGCACTTTCAACATCTGGCCACAGAAGAAGATCTATGAGCTACAAAGACTAGATAACCTACTGTGCAAATGAAAACAGTAGCAGCCCATTTCTGTATCTTGGACATTATAAAATACCACTTGGACACAATGCTTTCATCAGAGGAACTCCACATCAAGCTCTCAGGCCCTTGAAACTCTTGATATTCATTGCTTGCTTGGCAGATGGTATGAATTTGATTGCTGATTTACAGGAAAGAGCTTAAAACAAGTGTGGTATACCAAGACATCTGGAGAACAGAACGTATGATCTCATTTCCAGTTGTATTGAAAGAAAGAATTAAATACTCTGTTTTACTATAGAAGTTCTGATAAAGGCTCTGTTATGCTAAATAACAGCTTCTGAGTTGACCCAAGCATAGGCTTTGGAGGTCCTAAACTTTATGTGGCTTTCATTTCTAACAAAACAGAAACTGGAGTGAGCAATGTAGATTTAAAAAAAACCCTCAAACCACATTTTACTTTACCATCCTGTCCTCATCCCCACAACCTTTTCTATTTACCACAAACTCCTCCAAATCCCTCAGCCTTCTCCCCACATAGTCTTCCTCCCAAGGGCCCAGTCAGCAGAACCATGAGATGATGATGGACCTCTCCAAGCAGGAGATACCGTCCCTTTGCACTAGACCTGCTGGCCAGGACCTTTCTCAGTACTAATGAGAGACTTGTGTCTTCCTTTATCTAGTGGGTGAGTTAGGCTCAGCCAGCAGTGGATTACAGAGCTGTGGTCTCAAGTGTGTTTTTTGTGCCTCAACAGGGACCCAAAGGTGGGGATTGCAACAGAAGGATCCACACAGTAAATCTTCACCTAAAGTGTGCAAACACAAGACAAAATGATTCAGACCTTAATATGTGGTAGGGGAGGGGGAATCAAGCCTCTTCGTATTCAAGATGATCCTCATGGAAAAAAAAAAGTTTTCATCCCTGTTTTAGAGGTCTGTCGCATGTTACACTGATCCACCTGCAGGCCTAGTGCTTAAGACACCGAAACAATGCTGAAGTGTGAGAGTGCATACCAAATACTGACCTTGAAATAGCAGCTTGAGTGAAAGCAAATGTCTCTGGATGCTACATAATTGATTTAACTTTAAAGCAAACCAAGATTAAATGCGAGATCTATGTGGCAAAAAGAACATGAAGTCAAACCTAAAAAAACCCTCCACAGGGAGATGAATTGAAGAAGGGCAATCCAAACAAACCCCGGGACCTCAGCCAAATACTGTCCCTTGGAAACACAGGTACCCAGCTTCTTCTTTGTTGAGATGTGCATATAAGAGGCTATCTCCTCCTTCACAGTCTCTCAGCTCAGCTGAAATTGGAGCAGAGGAGGCTGCTTACCTGCTATTCACCCTTCTCTTCTACCTTCAGCTCAACTCTGCCCTCAGCTAAACAGCTGCCAGGCTTAGGAAGAAAGATCAGTAGGCTCAAACCTCCTTGAACCAGAAGTATTTACAGGCTACATTTGTATATTTTAGTCTCACTTCCATCTCCATCATGTATGCACAGAGAGGTGCAGGCATCCACGTCCACTGGCACAAGATGGGCACAAGAGCACAGGTAGTGAAGCACCCTCGTTTGGCAGCGATGCCCCACTGGTGCTGGATGCCAAGGCAGAAGGAAGGTAGAGGCTCTGAGCATTGTCCACTCATGAAATAGCATTTCAGACCAGCTGTTCAGGGCTCAGTGTTATGAGTCCCGCTGAAGCCCTCTGTGCTCCCCACCAAACCCTAACTCAGCATTCTAAGTACCACTTCAGGAGTTTAGTGTCAACTTTTAGGCATCTCCTCATGAATATCACCAAACCTGTTGTGTCAGTGGCTGGAAATATTTTGTACTTGACCAATACTACCTCGGCCTTTCCACAAGGTCTACTCCTCTATGTTTATGTTACAAAAGTCTACAAGGGCACCAGTGACTCATCTCTCAGTCACACAACCTCATCCATTAAAAATCCTACAACTGAAATAATGATTTTCATCTCCTTTAAAAATGAGATTTAATAAGGGGAAAAAAAAAAAAGGTAAAAGACACTCAGCTGTGGCATTCTTCTAAAGAAAGCTTGTTAAGTTTATTTCAACTGAAGGCTTTACCTGGTTCCACTTGTCTCAGACAATCCATCAGGACTTGTTGCCCCTGGGAGGGTTGTATCCACCTCAGAGGCAGGAGAAGGGAAAACCTGGATTGCTTCTCTTAAGCCTGATGTCAGTAACAAGCCTGGAGGTCTTAGGGAAGCCGAGTAGTGAGCCTCTTCCCCTGTGTGTGGCTGCTCACAGCTGGCAGCAGCTGCAATGGGAGGGCTCTGCCCAGGTTTGCAGCAGAACTCTTGGCCCTCCCCCTGCTCTTCCTCTCCTCCAAAGCAAGATGCCCTTCCTCATCCATTCACAGAATAGGCCAGTGACCATAGCTGACCTCTACTCCTGCTGGCAACAGGACTGAAACACAGCAAGAGAAGCTGAAAGCAGTAGTCTTGTTCAACATGCCTTTGAGGGTAGCTTCTGGCTTGAGCTACACCTTGGCCTGTGCCTGGGCACCATGTAGGAGGGTGCTGAGTGACACAGGCAGGGCAGGAATGATGCCAGCAAGGACATGCTATGGGCTGAACCACAGCCCTGGTCTGTGCAGTGCAGCAGCAGAGGTACAGTGTCCACAGTTTAGTGCATAGAGCACGTGATGCTCATTATACAATTTCTGCAACAACCTCAAGACAAAAAAATTCCCACCAACCCAAACCTTAGAGTTTGTCTGCAAGAGAATGTGGTTCTATTTTCCCATAACCTTGTGGCTGTGCTCATGATGACACCCTGGTATCTTTTCCTGTGACAGGTTAGTTTGCCTCTGGCAGGAAGTATTGTGGCCATGAGCCACCCAAACTGTGTAATTGTGCCTGAAGAGTGACAACCTACCTGAAATCCCCCATTGCATGCAATGTCCCACCTCCCCCCAGCTCACTCCGTGGCAAAGGGGCTGTTAATGGCCCCTCTGTCTACACAACAGCAAAACATTAGCATTACCCAAATAGAAAAGATAAACTCTGGGAGTTTGCCAAAGAATTAATAAGCTAAACTTCTTACCCTCCTCACTGAGATCTCAGTGTTGTCAGAAGGTCATCAAGGATTTCTCTTTGTTTATTGGAATTAATTTACTTCTTCCCCCAAATGACAATTTCAGTTTGGTTAAAGCAGTCAGTCTCACATTAATTTATTTGTTCTGTGAGTACCTTTCAGTACCCACAGAAGTTATCAAATTAAAAATTGTCAGTTTCTGTAATGGTCTGACCTTTTCAATCTGACAAAGTTCGAAGTGTGGCTCAACAGGTCCAAAAGGATGGCTGCCAAGAGCAGCTGCCCACACTGGAGCATCAATGTAAATGTTCCAGCAGGTAAATAGTCACTGGGAGAGCTTGGGAAAATATTTTGCTGGGTGAGCAAGAAGAAAAGGTGTCATGTGTAGAATGAATTAAAAAGGATATCGCATTTTTTGTGATATATCCTAGGAAAAAGACAGAGCTCAGGTATCTATCTAATCAGACTCAGACACTGAAAGGTAATAATACTCTGTATTCAAACAAGGGGAATAACCAAAAATACAAGCTTGCTTGAACAGAAGCTATTAACCCTTCATTGCCTGCTTTTTCTTTTTATTAAATGTCTTTATTCACCAGTTATCTTTAGCAAACTTACTCTTCATCAACCTTAGAGCCATTGTGACACAGCCCATGCAAATGCACCCTTGGAGATTGGCAGGGCTTGTGCTTGCCATGACCTTGCTGCAAGATGCTGCTTGAAAAGATAGCCACAGTCTTCCCTCTGCCCTTGCTCCCTGGTGTCAGGGGCTTGAGCATCCACAGAGGGAATGGGGGTCAGCTTGAGCCCCTTCTCCAGGTCTTCCAACATTTGCCATCTACACAATGGACTCATTGCTGCTGGCTCTGGTGTATGGGAGGCTGTGGGTCAGAGTAGGTAGGCAGGGCGGAGCAAACCTGGCCTCTTCCCTATTAGAGGGGTATATATAAATATACTCCAGTGACCTGATCCTGCTTCATCTGAAATACATGAGCAGCTCTATGCAGTGCCTCCAGTGCCAAGGCAGCAGAATTAGTGCTGAGTTTTAGCCAGACACTGATGTGGTAAATTAACGCAGGGAAGGATGGAGACTAGCAAAAGCAGTGTGATAGGATGTACACCTTGGGCTGTCTGCCGTCATTAGCTCTAGCATGGATTTGCTGAAAAGGTCTGGGATTTTGTTTCATTGTTTGTTTGCAGTCTTTGAAAGCACCATATGGAATTCCTGCGACTCCTAGAAACACATGCCTTCTGAAGTAAACTTACCAACATACCGTGGTGTATAATTTACTAATGGTCTTCCCACTAAGGATGCAGATTTAAAGCAACAGCTGACAAGTCCTTCTCCAGAGGAACTGTTACAGCTCTCACAAGCTGGCAGGGCACAGAGACCCAATCTGAGGGAGGAATTAATCCAAAGGTTGCCTATTCCTATATAGCTGTAGTAATGATGGGGAATAGAAGGTGTCTCTCTTGCCTTTTCAAAGTCCTTGATAAATTTCTCAGGGACTAAAGATTTTCTTCTGGCCTCCTGGCATGACAATTACCAGAGAGTTTAAACAGTAATTGCTCCATGGCATGCTCTCTGCATCAACAGAGAGCAGCTTTGGTCCCTTGGATTTTATTTTTTTAATCAGAGATTCAGTCATTTTACTAATATCTAAGAGGCAATGTTGGAAGCTACATGACCATGCACTCCAATTACATTATTTCTTAAAGCAGTAGGGGTCTTCACAGTTTTAAATATTTGAGCAAAGATTTTGGAAATTTTAAAAATGTTTGCCAGAAAAGGGAGGGCACTGAGAAGAGAGAATGAGCAGACAGCTTACTGGTTAATGACAGCCTAGAAAATACCACTCTTGGTCCCTGAGATTACTCTGCTTTGATTACTGTACTTCAAGACTTCATCACTGGCTCTACAGACCTCTCAGAAAACATTTTTCCAGTGGAGTTAGGAAGGCAATAATTGATGCCACCAGGCCTCCAGCCATTCCTGATGTCTACCTGGCTTTTTTCCTCCACGTGGTTTAAAGTATGGAGTACAGTTAGCTTTTGTTTACTGCAAAGGCTTTCTTCATGAACACTGATTTTGTCTGCTGCCTGTGTATTTGACCTGGTGTAATGCAAGCCCCTATTGGCTTCCCTCCTCCCTGCCTTGTGTCACTGGAACTTCCTCCACAAAAGCATCTCCTGTCTGCTTTTGTTCCCTCTGCTGGGCTTGTTTCTCTTTGATGAACCGTAAAGTCAAAGCAGAGAGTGGGTGGCTTGCAGGGAGAGTGTATGGCAATACAAGAACATGAATGATACATGGCCCAAAGAAGTTTTTAGTGTGCAGGCAAGAACATGAAAAAATGTCCCTGGAATGCAATTTTCTTTGCAATAATGAAGTTGCCTGGAGGCACCTGTTGTTGGATGTGGTCTAGGTTTCGGAGGCTTTGCTTTAACAAAGTTTTATTTTAATTCTGAGTTTTCAGTGATACTTTGGGGTTGTAGTGGATTGAATCTGAGTTGATAGACAGATTTTTAGACCAATAACACTTCTTACAATTTACACATTTAAGCTGCATGGAAAGGCAGGAGTTCCTCTTGTTCCAGCCCGCCTGAGGGAGGCAGGGCGGCCTCGGAGCCTCTGGGCCCTGCTGGGCCAAAGCCCCGGCCCCCTTCCCCTCTTCCTGATGCTGCAGCACGGACCCTGGCTCACTGGGGAAGGAGCCATCCCAGAGCCCAGGTGGCTAAACCCAGCCATGGACTGCTACACAGCTAAACCCAGCCATGGACTGGCACACAGCTGGAATCTTTCCAGAGCGGCTTCTTGGGACTGGTGGGTCCCCCCTGTTCTGCACATGGAGCCAGCGGGAGCCGGCAGGAGCCTCCTTTCTGCAGCCAGCACACTTTGAGCTGACCTGACGGAACACCATGCAGCCAGCAGCACAAAAAGAGCAAGGCTTTCTTCACCTTACAGCCTGAACAAGAACACTCTTCAACATAGAGGTTTCGGAGTCAGAGAGAAAGCGAGCCATATGAGACAGAGCTGAAATGGTGGCAGAGAAAAGGGGCAGTTCCTCGGGTGGAGCTTAAAAATACTTCTTGAATGCAGTGGTAAGAAACTGTAATATCTCAAACTGTCTCTTCAATCCATATGAAGTACACGGGGGGATGGAAGAATTGTGTGTGGTGTGTGAAGTTTGTGAAGAGAGAGTGCCTATGCCAGGATACATAGAAACAGTGAGAGGCTTTTAAGGATTTGTAGCAGAAAAAGCCTTTGTGTTCAAAACAAAATAACCCATCCTTAAAAAGATTGATAACCCCATGTGATGGCTCAGGTGTAGCAGTGTGAAAAAAACCTGATATTTTTCCATAGAAGAGATGTATTACACCACAGCAGATTGTTTCTTTCCGGGCGGGTCTGTTGTTGGGGGCAGCTTGAGAAACCACGTGAAGCAAGAAGAAGAAACCCTTATTTCCTTAAGCATAAGAGAGAGACTTTTTGAGAATGTAACACTGACTAGAATCCTATGTTGTGTTATTTTTTGTGCTAGTTAAAAAGAAAGAGTAAAGTGCTGAGAAGAAGGGAGCAGGGGGAAGGGCGTGCGTTTGTTTTAATTTCTTGTTGTATCTTTTAACTTTTAATTCTGTTAGTAATAAAACTTTCTCCTTGTACTGCAACTGTTTAAGTTTGAGCCTGTTTTTTGCCTTGCAGCTATCTAGTTTTCCTCAATATTTCCTTATTTTGTTTTCCTTATAAAATAACTGTTATTTTAGATGCTTGATGCTTAGTTGTGTCAAACCACAACAGGGGTATACTTCAAAAAACCTCCAAGGTACTCCCTTGATGGATGGTACACAGGCATGTACGATTATTTTCCCCATGCTGTATTCCTCACCTATGTCCTCATGGAGAACTCCCCACAGAGGGGCAAGAAGATACCCTGGGTTTCAAGCAGACTGTCTTCCTTACAGCTGATTGAAAGACTTTAATTAAGTCTCCGCTGAGAAGAAAAGTCAGATATATTGTTGCAGACCTTATATCATCTGTCAGCTTGAAATTCCTTGCCTGGAGGTTTGATAAGAGCCAAAGTTCTGCACTAGATGGTTGCATGAAGCAACCAGAACTCAAAATTCCCACTGGGGAAAAGATCCCCCTCGACTCTCCAACCCAACTCTAGAGTCACCGATGGGCAGGGAGCTTTTAAGAGAGAAATGCCTGCTTTAGAAGATAGTATATCAATATTCACCACATCCTTACAGCCTTGGCATGAGAATGCATCTCCTCATACTGCTGTATTTTTTATAGGTTAGGCCAAATGCTGGGATATTGAAGTAAGGCTACAAGAGAGTTTCAGAAGCAGCTCATAAATAAGAAGTTAAGTCTTATATTTTAAGAAGAAACATTAAAGTTCCTGTCCTTGAGCTTTACAGGAAAAAGCTGAAGAATATACATTCCACAGTGCTGCCAAATTCTACTAACGTGACTCTTCCCCAGCTCATCTCTGGTGTAAAACATCTTGGTCCTGTGTCTGTCCTGCCAGCAGAGGGGAACCAGGTGGCTGGTGTGTCTGCAGTGGAGAGGGTAAAGAAAGAGGGATGATTTTACCCAGGAAGTCTAACTCCCTCTGAAACAGCTCCTTCCTCCAGCCTTCTCCTGTTCACTTCCATTTCCTGCCACTCTCCAGTAACCGACTGCAAAGAAAAGGGCATCTACCTCTCTTTCTTCTGCTATTTTCCTCCTCCTAATCTGTCAGTTTCTGAAACCAGCTTTTGCTCAGAACGAAGGCTGACTTGCTTCCAACAAATGAGGAACTGGAGTTATTCACTTCATCATGGCTTTGGTATCCTTGAGCACCAACCCTGGGTCAGCTGCACGCTCCTAAGGAAAACATACCACACACACAAATCAAGCTGTAGCAAGATGTCACGGTTGATCCCATTTCTTATGGCTTCTAGAGCGGGTACCTTCTCACTTTCGTATCCTACTGCAGACACCAGAGAACTAACCAAGCCTGAATTCTTGTATGCTATTGAAATATAAACATTAGATCATTATAATTATATCTTTCTAACACCTGTTAGGATGGTAAGTTTGATTTTTCAGCCTCCAAACCAAAACACAATTAATGAGATTTTTGCAGTAGTAAAAACGACTCCTTTATTGACAAGGTCTGCATGTAGCTCAGCCTTGCTTCCTACTGCGTGTAAATAATAATGTGGCTATCACTGCATTTTTACTATAATTTCTAAAAGCAGTTGAGGCAAATGAAATCAGAAAAGGAAATTTACTGCACTTCACATTTTTCTACATAAGGTTTCATGCTGTGTTATACACAGTGTTCATCACATTCTCCATACCTTATTTGCTGTGAGATATCTGAAATTCTTTGTCTTATCTGATCTATGATTTAAGATTCTGACCTTTTCAGCTTTCTGTAATCTCACTGCTGGCTCACTCAATATGCCTCTGTTTATAGCCTTACAGCAGGGAGACCAAGAGAAGACGGGAATTGCTTATGCACTGGAAAGACAGAAATTTCCATTTGCTAAAAATTTGCGTGTGAAAGAGGGAAGCAGAGATATAATTTCAAAACTTTTTAAAGAATCTGAGAATACAGATGAGAAAGAGGATTAGACACCCTTTCAAACAGGACTTTCTGCTAAAAGAAAGAACCCAAAAGCAATACCTTTCTGTTAATGGCAACCTGTGTGAAAAGCAATTTCAACACTAATAAAACCTGATTTTTCAGCTCCATGTCGAGAGCAGCAGAATGGCAGCACACATCTTAGCACTTTCATCCGAATGGCTGGGAAGGCAAATGAAGCCTTTATATCTGCTACTGAAATGTTATATCAGCTTGCCTCCAGTTCTGCTCCCCCGCTGCCTAGGCAGGTTGCAGAACGAGCTCTAGGGATGCTAATTTGTGCTGGAGAATAGCTGCTAAATTATTCAGGGTACTAAAGACAAGGGCAGAGTGTGGATTGCAGAAGACCCTGATGACATAGAGTGATAGCAATAAAATGACAAATGAAATTCAGAGTAGATAAATTTAAAGTGAGGCACCTGGGGGAAAAACCCAGTTTTGACTTTTCATACACTGTGCTGAGTTCTGAGTTGACTACTGCTACTTGGAAATGAGATCTTGCCTTTGGAATATATAATTTTATGGACATGTCAGATTTGTGCTCAGAACTACTCAGAAAAATCCAAGACTGAATTCTAGGAAATATTATGAAAATAAAAGTAAACAACATGTAAAACACCACTCATATTCACCTCATATGAATGCTTGGTTGAGTTTGTGGGCAGCTGTGGTCACCTCATCTCCAAAGAAACATGAAGCAGAATAAGAAATGCTGCAGGCAAGCTCAACCAAGATAATCAGAGATATGGACACTTACTGAACAGTCTTATGCTCTTGCACTGGCTATGGACACGGGAGAGAAATAGAAAATATAGAGGATCACAAAAACAGGAAATCAGCATGAAATCGGGAGTTGCACGAAGATGAGCAGGGAGTTGTTGTCCAGTATCTCTCCAAATTTAACAACTAGGTGTGCTTCAATGAACCTAGAAGGTGTCCAACTTGAAGCAATCAAAATGTGGTAGTTTCCTGTTGTGTTCACTTTAACTTCATGGTTAAGCTAAAAGGTACTAGAAGTTAATATTTAAATTCAAGGAGCAACTGAGTAAATTCAAATAAGGAAAGAAGTCTATGAAAAGCCCTTTAAATTCCAGGATGCTAAATAGGGTCAAGAATTCCTTGACCTAAAAATGATTGGCAGCTAGGAGACAAATTGTCATACATAAAAATACATACATATATATATATATATATATATATATATATATATATATACATATATATATTTAGACAGACATGCTTTCCTGCACATATACAAATATATACATATATTTACAAGAAGACACTTGGGCCTCTACCAGAGATGGGATGTGGGTCTACTTGGCCCTAGATGAACTTGTCCAAAACCTGTTTTTAATGTAAATCTTTATTGTTTTGGTCATGGAATGATGTTGGCCGAGGGAGATGAGCCAGGGAGATTTCTCTGTTACAGAAGTCACTGTAAGCTTCAGTTCGTCCAGTGATCATGATACCATAGCAGATAAATTAGGGCCTACAGCTACAATTAATTTGCTTTAGATTTCTTCAGTTTGCCTTCCTTTGTAGAACACTGAAATAAAAAGACACATTAGTATGTCTAGGTTTAAGTAGGTATTTCAGGAGATGAGTCAGCCTCTACTAGCGCCTGCATTTCCCAAGTCTGAGACAATTATGAGTCAACAAGAGAGCATATTTTGCCCAGGAGTACCAGAAATACATATTTCCTACATACTAATTCCTTCAGACACTTATTCTATTTCGTGATTTATTTAAATAGATATAGACGTAGTATAAACATAGTATAGTTGACTGTTAAATCCTGCTTGGAATTTATAAATAAAGATGCATCTTTAAAAAAAACTCTAGCAAAGACAAGCCTGTCTTGGACCCAGAAGAAGTTTAAATTCAGCTCATATTCCACTGAGCTAGCTGCCCAGTTGTTACAAATAAAAGATGAAGCATCCTATGATTGTTTATCTAAACCTAACAAAAACTGCAATTAATTTGTTTGCCATTTAATTCTCATAAGCATAAAGTTGAGTAAACTTATGGTTGTGCAATTTAGATGGTCAATGATGAATTCACAACCCAAAGTCTTACCCACCCTATGACTCACTACTGGGGTAGTAGGGTGGCCATGGCTCCTGTATAACCCATCAGTTCGTGTCTTCTTTGCACGGACAGTAGGATGCTTGGAGCAGGCTAGGCTATCTTCCAGTTCATGGATAGCCACAGAAACTAAGTGATTGTGTAAGCACATTAAAAAAAACCCTCAAAACAAGGGCAGATGTAAAGCTGGGCTCTCTCTGTCTGCAAATCCAAAGCATGTGGGCCTAGCATGTAGGGATCAATCCAAACTGTGCATAAGTGGCCAGCATAAGTGGCAGATTTTGACAGACATCAGGTGTTTGCACACATGGGCATGCAGACACAAACACACACACACCAACCTCACTGCTGCCTGGGACCATACCTGGGCTGTGCAGCGTTAAAGTCTTCCAAACCATTCATGCTGTCTTGGCAGTCTTTATTTTGCTGAAGTTCAACAAGGCCAGGTGTACGGTTCTGCACCTGGATTGGAGCAATCCCAACCACAAATATGGGCTGGGCAGAGAATGGATGACAGCAAGCCCTGAGGAGAAGGACTTGGGGGTGCTGATAGATGAGAAGCTCAACATGAGCCAGCAATATGCCCACAAAGCCATCCATGTCCTGGGCTGCATCAAAGCAGCCTAGTTCCAAGGACCAAGGGCACGATTCTGCCTCTCCACTCCACTCTAATGAGACCCCACCTGGAGTGCTGTGTCTGCCTCTGGGGTCCCCAGCATAAGAAGGATGTGAACCTGCTGGAGCGGGTCCAGAGGAAGGCATAGCTAATCAGAATTTTCAGATCTTCACATCCATGTTTGCCCTTTGCATTGAGTGTCTCCTTGGGTCTCTGATGCTCACAAGCCTCTCCAATTTATTTCCTATTTCTTTGCTGCCTCTCTCATTAAAGTGACTTTGGTTATCACCTTTCTACAGAGGGTCCCCAGATCTGCTTTCAGTCCTCAAATCTTCCCCTCTAATCTCCGTTGCATCTTCAAATATTTCTAGACCTATCCACTTGGAAGCCTTAACTCCATTTCAAGCACAGTCTTTTCAAAAGTGGAATGCTGCCCCCTCATTCTCTGGCACAGTTGAGGTTCTACCTTCCCAAAAGTATACCTGGGGATTGTTTACCCCTGTTTATGAACAGAGAGGGGAATAACACATTTCTGGGATCAGACTCTTCTTACACCATCATAAATGTCCAAAGCAGGCCAGATGCTCATGCCCTGAAAGCGCCTTTGCCTCCACCACCCATAAGGAGGTCCTCAGGGGTTGCCTGAGGACATTGGCTACCAGCTGACCTCTACTTATGTGAAAGGAGTCTCATTCAATGTGTGTCACAGTGAAATGGTGAGCTGCTTACCCAGTGCACAAAACCCTGCAGTAGCTTCCTCTTCTGAGAAGGGCAGCCCTTATGTCTTCTCACTGTTACACATTTACATCACTCTGGGCTTTTACAGGATGCTGAGATTTATGGGTCATTGGCTTACCTCCATATTATCTAATCTCACTTGCTCATGTTCTGAATTTTATTCAGAATGTGAGGGGCATACTCACAAATTTCTTAGGAAATATTGAAAAGTGTCACACTTTGGATAGCATCTAGAGGTAAAACAGAAATAAATGTGAATGAAACCTTAAAAATCCAAACTTTTCTCCAGTCATATGTAATACAGTCCAGTGATCCTGAGTCTCACTCTTGCTTTTAACTGTGACATAAACTGCACATAATAGTACAATATTCTGATGTACTTCTTGAAATGTAACCATGTATGTGGGAAAAAATTATCTGTCTCCCGGTGGCAAAATCAATTTCTCCTTAGGCTATATAACAGTATTTATCAGCAATACAGACATTTATTTCATTTATCATCTTGCTGGCCCTGCTTTATAACTGCTTTTATGAAAGTGCAGGGCCCAGAAATGCAGCAACATTCATTTTTCTCCTCCATCTCTCACATTGCCCTGCAGCACACGTAATTTTATGCTCAGAACTAGTGAAGATGACAGACTTTCAGTTTGCAGATCACTTGTCTCAAGTGATGCCCCCACGTTAGAAACACTGTGAGAGCAGTTTGGGTTCCTAACCATAACTCTCAAGAAGAGGCAGTGTTGTGTGGAGATCTGCAAGTATCTGAGACATCTGCACAGGGTTTACGTATATGACAAAGCATCTATTCTGAGATCTGTATCCTTCTGGAACAGCAGCTGAAGATCAGATGGGCAACTTCAGGGCACCATAAGCAGCACTGGATTATTCTGTTTAGCAGCCTGTACTTCCCAGTATAATGAACTCCCCATGCCATCTTGTCTTCCCTGTCAGGATCCAGCCTTTGGGCCCACTCAGCCAGCAGCTTCTGGGAGTTTGGTTTCAAACAAGAGTGTGAGTTTATGGAGGCTGACATCTGTCTCCTAGGAACTAAACTAGTTTCACATAAGGAACCAAGCAAGCAGTGAGATACTACCACCACAATTTAGAGAAATCTGGAGATTACAAAGTCATCCAATCATTTTGTTTCCTCAAAATGGTATACAAGTAGCATGAGAATGGACACTTGCAGTGGAGATTTCATTGGTGGCACTGAAAGGGGCTGCAAAACATTATCTAACACAATCCTGTTGCAAGGCATATGTATAATAGTACATTATTTTTTCCTAATTATTAATTCACAGTGTTTCCTTCATCCCCAGTGTGGGTCACCTTGTCATAAAAGGAGATCAGGTTGGTCAGACAGGACCTGCCTTTCACAAACCCATGCTGGCTGGGCCTCATGCCTTGGTTGTCCTGTACATGCTGTATAAAAGCACTGGAGGTGATCTGCTCCTCGACCTTCCTTGGCACCAAGGTCAGGCTGACAAGCCTGTGGATCTCTCTTTCAGCCCTCCTTATACGATGTCACAGTTGTCAGCCTCCAGTCAACTGGGACCTCCTTGGCTAGTCAGGACTGTGGATAAATGATGGAAAGTGGCTCAGTGAGTCCTTCTGCCAGCTCCCTCAGTACACTCGGGTGGATCCCATCCAGCCCCACAGACTTTTGCGTGTCTGAGAGGTGTAGCAGGTTGCTGACCGTTTCCACTTGGATTATAGGGCCTACCTTCTGTTCCTGGTCCCTGTCTCAGCTCAGGGGGCTGGCTGTCCTAAGAACAACTGGTCTTACTACTAAAGACTGAGGTGAAGAAGGCATTAAGTATCTCAGCCTCTTCCTCATCTTTTGTCACTGTTTCCCCCCACATCCAATAAAGGATGGAGATTCTCATTAGCCCTCCTTTTGTTGATGATGTATTTAGAGAAACATTTTTATTGTATTTTATGGCAGTAGGCAGATTAGGTTCTAGCTGAACTCTCACCCTTCTAATTTTCTCCCTGTGTAACCTCACAATATCCTTGTAGTCCTCTTGAGTCATCTGCCTTTTTTTCCAAAGGTCTCTACCCTGAATTCCAGTCAAAGCTCTCTGTTCAGACAGGTTGGGGTTCTTCCTTGCTGGATCATCTTTCAGTACATGAGGACAGTCTGCTCCTGTGCCTTTAAGACATCCTTCTTGAAGAATGTCCAGCCTTCCTGCACTCCTCTGACTTTCAGGACTGTTTCCCAAGGGACTTTGTCAACCAGGGTCCTAAACAGGCCAAAGGGTTATTAGCTGTCTACTGCTTAATTTTGTGGCGAGCTTGCCTCTTTATGCCTTGGAATATCCTTAGACCATTCACAAACAGCCTAGATATCCTTCGACTGTGCAGCTCCACTTAAGCCAGTGTTAGTGACAGCTACCACCAGAAGCAGAAGTTGAGAAGAGAAATGTAGCTCAAACCTCTTATGATGTAAAGTCATTTATTCCCTCTGTCCTGGAGGGGGACAGAGCACCCAACCTGGGCAGAGTCGGCAAGGTAAGAGGGCGGGGCTTTCCATCCTCCTGGTTTTATCACAGACCGGGGGAAAGGTGAAACCAGGGGCGGAGCTGGGACAAACAACCAACCAGATCAGAGCCCGGGCTGCTTGAACCTAAGGTAGACCTGACTCAGTCCCATGGCAGGGACCCGGCCGGGGGGGCCCAGGGGGGTTCACCACAACACTCACCCAAGGTAACAGTCCTGTTGACTCACACCTTACTTCTTCAAGAATTGAAAACTATAATTTCGTGATTGTTGTGTCCAAGATGGCCTCCAACCACCATATCATCCACTACTTCTCTGTTCACAAACAACTGGTCCAGTGAGGCCCTGGTTGGGCTGCTCACCAGCTATGTCAGGAAGTTCTCTTCCACACACTCCAGGAACCTGCTTCCTCTCCACTGGATTGTATTTCCAGCAGACATCTGGTAAGTTCAAGTCCTCCATAAGAGCCAAGGCTAACAGTTGTGAGTGCTCCCCCAGCTGCTTATGGAATATTTTATCTGCCTCTTCAGCCTGGTTGGCTGGTTTGCAACAGACTCCCACCAAGATATTGGCCTTGTTGGACTTTCCCATGATTCTTACTCATAAACACTTGACCTTTTCATCACTGTCGACAAACTCTGGAGAGTCAGAACCATCCCTACCATACAGGGCTACCCCAAAGCTTTCAGCTTTCAGACTTCAAGAGCAAACCAGCAGTATGAGGCTGACAGTGCAGCAACAGTCTTCAAGTTCTCATTATTCCCCATAGGAGCTCAGGAGATTATCCTGGCAGTTTGGACTGGCCCTCAGTGCTGCTGGAGCAGAAATGAAGTCCAATTTGAATCAAAAGATTTGGTATTGAGCCCTAACATAATTAAATAATAAGTTATAGCAACATGATTTTCCTCCATGTACATTTTGTTAAAAAAACACAGTAGATTTTTACTATGACTTGGAACATTTTTAGACATTTTTATGGCTATGTAGATCAGATGGAATCTTTAGTGTTTCAAAAACACAATCAATGTTTATTTGTTCTCATAAGTAATTCATGAATCCAACAATATTCAACAAAACTTCATTTTTAACAGATCTCTTAATGAGCATCATTTTACAGAAAACCACCAACAAATAAATATATGAAAACAATTGCTTTTGACATCACAATGGTTAAACACATTAAATAATTCATTAAATTGTGCTTTACGTCAATGAAAATCCCTAGGTCTACAAACTATCGTTTAAATAGGAATGAAAGTATATATGATTACTCACAATACAATCTCTTAGTAGCAGAGTTCACAAACATTATTGCACATAAACAGAAGGAAAATTCCTAAGGAATAAAATAATTTACAGCCTATTAATTTATTCTTTCATCTTAAATATGGCAACTGATGGGAATTCTTTATTTTTCTTTTCTCTTCCAACATTTATTTGAAATTACAGAGCTAGTGATACGGCCAAGAAGAAAGCCAAGGACATTGCAGGCTATGGAACCCATTTCCCTCCACAAAATGTAGACAAAGAAAGTATTACCGGAATCAAACTGAAAGAAGTCTTACAGTGGAAACTGGGTAGTTTTTCTGAGTGTGCTTTTGCAACATGTAGGGAGGATACAGCCATTGACTCCAGCAGAATGACATAATTGTGATTGTTCATCTTGTACATAGTAGTCCTCACCAGTCTGGAACCAAGATAATCCTTATCCCAGACCAAAAAAAAAGAATAATTCCATATGTATCTGGGGAACAGCAACAGAGGGAAGAAAAAGTGAGATGCGTTTTAAAGCAGCACTCATAACTGATACAAGAGTGCAGGTGGGAAACAAGATCCCACTAGGGCAGAATGAAGCACGTGCTAATGAGAAAACCAACTCAAAAAACCTCCTGATTTAGTCATGGATGCCATTTGGTTGAATGTGTATGATACAGTTATGAAGTGTGGCTCTGGATCTGACTTCCATCAATTTTTTGTTCTGTATTTCTGTTTTTAGTGAAGCAAATAACTGCTGCATGTTGGGTAGAATTCCTAGCAAGGCTATGAGAGCCTATTAACACAACAGCAGAGGAAAATACCCAACATCAGAAACAGCAGGTTTTTTCTTTCTTGATGGTGAAAAATGTTTTTACTGTCAGCACTGATGAGTGGGGAAGAGAGGACAAATTTTCATTCCTTGATAAGGCCATAAGGCCATAAGGTGAGTGCTTGAACTAGACATCAAATTATCAGGAACAAGTTCTAATGACACAGCATGTTTCTCTGTCCACTCCAAGCCTACAGTGAATTATAACTGGAAAAGGCAGTGCTGGGAATGTGATGGGAGAGATTAGCAAGTACATCACCATTACAAAAGAATGAGATTTTTTTCAGCACAACAGTAGCAGAAGCCAAACTGTCTTGTTTAAGCAATGAAATAATGCCAGGAAGATGGACAGAAATCCTATAGTACTGCTGCTCATGAAGCTTTACGAAGAAACATGCTGCTCCCTGATCTTACATGGGCCAGTGTAATTGTGGTGATGTTTATGCTGTCAGAGCAATAAAAACCTGGAATAACAGAGATATGAAGCAGGAACTTTATTTTGCTTTTGCATTACATTATTTCAGGTACAGTGTCCAAGAGGAGGAAAGCTGCAGGCCTGTGTCTTAGAAATCAGCCTGAAGGTGTTTCCAAACTGCTTTATTTGTCATGTGGAAGGAAACTCTGCAAAGAAAAATAGAATTGTTGGTGCAGTGAGTTTGCTGGATCTGCTGCTGGAGCTAGGGAAGGAGGTGCCAGGTCCTTCAGTCACAGGGCTCTGGGCAAGGTCTTAGCTGCTGACTGCCCACCCCTACCAAAAAACCCCCAAAACAACAAAAGCAACAAACTCAATCCTGCACAACCAGGGCTATTTGTTACACAGGCTCCAGAGGAAAGAAAATCCAACAAACAACTTCAATTTTAACTAAATCCCAAGCGTTAAGGCAAATCCCGTTAACATAGATGCCACAGCACATTCACAGCTCTTCACAGCTCTTCAGGACCCTAATCTTGACTCCTGGGAAATGACTGATGAAAAAGGTTAGGTATCACATTAAGATGTTGCCAAACTATTAAAGCTAATGTAAACCACCTAAAAACTGCTTCAATTTTCCTCAGTAGGCTTTGTTTTCTATCAGGCAGAAGGAACAGTCTGGAGAACAGTTGGTGTGCTTAGACAGCTGAAACTGATACTTACAGTCACTGGTGAGGCTCCAGGGAAGTATTTCTGAGCACTGTCTCCTTTCCCTTGAAAAGAAAACACTACATTTTCTAAATGAAAAATGAGGCCCCAATTGCTGTGAGCAGCATAGAGAGGTGGCCCACTGAGCAATGAGTAAGGTATGTGAGGAAGGGGCAACTTTCTTTTTGCACTTATGAAGAAGAGGAACAGATGCCCTACAAAACAAAAGATGAGTTGGCATTTCTTGCTTCCTTGCTTACCTTTCTCCTTAATGTGAATGTGGCCTTGCATCTTTCCTCCCACATGGCTGGCTTCTCCCCTGCCCTTCAGGGTCTCCCCAGCACCCCAAGCTCCCTGTGCTCATGGAAACAAGAAGGGCACTGGCAAATCCTGGAGACAGAGCATCAGTACCAAAAACATCCTTCCCCTCTCATGCTGTGTAGTTTCCAGCAAGATGTGGCAATGGACACGGGAATGGGGAGATGCAAGAGCTTCCATCATTCCTGTGTCACTGACCAAAAAGCTCCCTCCCTCCCCAGGGCCAGGGCCTGCCCAGCCTAAAGCCCTGGTGCCAGCAGGTAGGATGCCAGGTCACTGTGAATAACTGGCACCGTGCTAAAGGTGCAGTAGTGCCAGTGAGCCTTCGCTCTTCATGACCTCACTGTCCTGCAGCCAGGACACCCAGAGCGAGCTTCAGTCCTTGACTGTGAAGATTCCAATTTACATCTCGGAATAACATCACAGTTCATAGGTGAGCAAGGTGTCTGAGCGCCTCTTCCAGGCGATGGGGATCCAAGCAGCATCGTCCAGGAGCCTGGAGAGCTTCTCACTCTTTTCTAAGGCAGACACCCCATGCTCAGACAGGGGAACAACAATCTGCAGCCCTGCCTTTTCCCTTTTGAATGCGGAGGTGGGAGAAGATGTACATGATCCACGAGTGGAAGAGATATTAGGGACCAAAACCCACCACTACTCACTCCAGAATAACACATTGACAATCAGATGTAAAGCAGCATATTGTTAATGAACTGAATTGATAATGAGGCATCATCCTGGTAGCCCTCTTCACTTCTTAATGCTATTAGGATATTTCATGTTCAGTGTATTATTGTATGCATTAACTCTCAACAGGATTGTTAGATTGTATTTCTGATATTCTGCATAGATAAGTAGCAATAGCATTTTCAGAAGAAAAGAAGATACCACATGCACAAAATAAAAAAAATCCAACTTGGAAATGAATTGGACAAATTTTCAAATTGAGCATCTTTTTTTCTGTAACACATTATTTTCTCAACCAACTGGACAGAAACCTTGAATTTTGAAAACAAGCGAGAAATGTGCATCCACATCAAGTACTCCAGTACTTCTAATTAGCAAATCTGTAAGGTAAAAGCCATTCATGCATGCAATAATATACTTTCAGCATCTTGATTTAGCAGCCATGTCGAGGCACTTAGAGAAATTTCCTCCTAATGCTTTAAATTTATGCCAGAAGAAGAAGGAAAAGAACTCTCTCAGAAGATCTATGGTACACAGGACCCTCTTTTGAAAATTTCACTAGTACGAATGGAACAACATAAAATCTTAGAATAAACAGATGCAGTTTAGCCACAAGAATGTAACATGTGGAGGAAGAACCCAGTGAATCTTTTTCCAGACAAGGAAGAAAAACAGATACAGATCTCTCATCATGAAAACAATAAATTTACAAAGAATCTTCATATAGAGTAATAAATATCAAGACTTTCCACATAGCCGTTATGTATCCTATAAAAATGAAAGCTGATTTTTTTTCTAGCCACTACTGTAGTTAGAGAGAAAACCAATTTAAATTGTATGTACTCAGCATCGATGTATTTTAACAGACAATATCATAAACCTGCCTACCTTCACAATGTATCTCCAGGCTTTTACAGCAAATCTGGAAAATGTCACACTAATATTTAAGCTTTTCCTTCTCTCTCTTTCCTCTTCACTGGAGTTTGCTTGACCCCTTTTGTGAATGTCAAGGCAGATTTCTTTGCCCCCAGCCAGATAATCTCTGTGATGTGTGCTCAGCTGCTCCACGGACCTCATTTCTCAAAGCTCGCCTTTGCCACACACACTCAGAAAGATGGTTCCTACCAGGCTGGGATTTGTACCCTCAGCATCTGCAGGAAAATAAGCCAACCTCTCCACCACCTCACTTAATCAATCTCTGACTGCTGGCCTTTGGAACAGTGCTCTAATCCAGCATTTCCTATGTTTAATCACCTCATGAAATTCTTCCCTTAATCAAAACACAGCATGTAGAAGTTTGAAGGGCAATGCGTGCACCTTCTCCATTTCATTCACTAGAAAGTTATGCACTACAGTTTCAATGAGTAGTACAAAATAAACCAGCTCTCATGTCACAAATGAAACAAGCCAGGTATTTTTCCCCAATTTATCATTCATGTCTGCACAAGTTTTAGTAGCTCAGATTGTACAGGGTACATCTCTTAAAGCAAAGAAGCTCTCTCTCTCTCTCTCTTCAACCCATGCTCATAGATTAGGCCTTTGAAGGAAGTCTTTTCCAACAGGAATCTTATTCCATTGCCATTTAATAACACTAATCAATACCTATTGAGAAAAAAATACATTCTCACTGGCAGAAACCAAGAAAAACTGAGACAAGGAGGGGGAGTTGTCAGACGTGGTCTCATTTACCAAAGCAGTAGGTCTCCCTTGGCTAATTCCCAGGTAGCCACGTTGCACAAACAATCTGATCCTCTCATTGGTTAGGCAAGATGGAGGAGCATCACCACCTTGCAACCTGACTATTATAATCTTCAGTAACAGCTACCTCTGCTGCCTCTTCCCTTGGCCACTGGTGAGCTCGCTGCTCCCGCAGCAGTCGCCGCTCCTCTCGCCTCTTTAGCCGGTTCTTCTGATGCTCCTCTTGCTTGGAGTACTGGAAGCGCTGCAGGAACAGGTCCTTGGCGTATTCATACAGCTGCATGTCCAAGAAATTCAGCTCCTCTATCCGCTGCCGCACATCCTCGCCGATGTCCACATTGGAGGCCCGTGTGACGTTGAATTGGGTGAATGGGGAAATGAATTTCAGGTTGAATGTCCTCTCAAAGAGATACTGTGTTTTCCTCTGAAATTCCGTCAGGCCGAAGAAAGCCATGTTTTTCAGATTGTTCTTGGCGCTTTGGAGAAGAATCATATTTCTCTCACTCTCATTCATAAAAGTCAGGTTGTAGCACCCCACCAGGCTGAGGTCCGCCAGCATGCGCACCTGGCGGTTGCTGGCCAAGTTGTAGCTACAATCCATGAATTCCTGTAAACTGACTCCAGACCAGTCATCTCCTTCATAACAGGTAGGCAGCTCGTCGGGCGTCGGGCTTCTTCCATCGCACATATGAAGGGACGTTTTCCACGTCGCACCCCTCTGGACATGCTTCCATTCACTCAAGTACCGTGACACTGGATCCCTCAGCATGGTGATGTAGTAGAAATTCCTGAAACATAGAATTAAACACAGTTTTAAGATTTCAGTAGATTTCCCTATTTATTCTCCCATAAAAACATTATCCACCACTGGCACCACACCCTTCACTTTTTCCAGTGCAATGTAGGTGCTTCAGGTGACTCTGAAACAGTAAAACCTTCATAAATACCAAGAATAAAATACAAGGCAAATTGGGAGAGAGAGAGATATTAAAGGAAATAAGCAGTTATCAGAGAAACAGAATTACTTTGACCTATCAACTGTTCAGTGATAGTTACTTTATATAGAAACCAATTAACTGAAGTGTTCTCCCCTCCATGTTGAAATACTAACCACCAGCAATATCAGAAACAGTGTGAAAAGTGATTGAAATAATCCTGCCACTTCTCTTCTGGACTGAGACATGCATGTCTCACAAGATGCACAGGATGATAATCCCTACAATGCTTGGACACAATCTAAGAAAATCATGAACAATTTCATGTGGATGGTGCAAGTGCTAAAAATAACACCATGTGGAAGACTGGCATGAGCCATATACTTAAGAAAAACCCTATTATTAAGTGGGTTGGAGTGAAGATAATAAGAGACCAAAAATCCATTCATATGACTTAATTTTAGACAAGTGCTTGATTGAAATTAGTTGTAATTGTGCAGTACAAAACCATTTGTTGGTGTAAAGATTATCATTATTCAACCTTATCTGTCAAGAATACAAAAGAGACCCCAAGATATATTGATTTGAAATAGAGAAAATAACTACAGAACTCACATTGTCAGTTCATCTTTTTGCTATTAAATTCAGTTTGTATGTCTTATTTATGGCAATCTGAAAGGGACTGCAATTAAATATGCATCAAGGAGGCTTTCACAGATTGAGGTTTTTTACTGAGAGACGTTTTACTCAGTAATAACTCACCTGAATTATAAGGTAATATCATAACACAAAGAAAAACTGAAATACTTATGATTTCTCTCAGCTAGAATAACCAGAAGATTCATGACTAAAATTAACACATGGTCTGGTACAAAAATAGGTTTGTGAGTTTGCATGACTCATCTTACTGAAAACTACACATTAATAAATCATGAGCCCTAAGATTTCTTAAGAAAAGTCTGGTCTCAGTACTTTTTGTTCAGCCTAGAGCAAGATAAGGGAAGTAAGCAGGAAGCAAGTCTGCTGAAGACAAGCTACTCCATAAACAAACCAATGTTTTGGGAGAGTCATCTCATACAAGAGCTAACTCCAGTTAAATGAAAAATCTCAAAATTTGTAACAACCTCCCAGACAACTACTTTGTTTTTTCAGATATCATCTACTTCCTACCACTAAGGATTCACCATCTCTATAAACCTTAGGTTTGCCATAAAAGTATTTATTTCCCCACATACTGCTAAATATGTAAATATATACCAGAGTGCAGACAAAGCAAAGGGAAACGGGTCTGAATGCTTCATTCTTATTCATTCTGAATTTTTCACCTAGAGGACTATGTTTTCCAGAATAAGGTTATGAGACCAAACTATGGACTATGTTCTGCTGCAGGGTAATTTCCTGAACTACTATCTAATAGAAACAGCTGTTTCAAGACTTATTTCACAGCAGAAGCTTTACAGGTGGATTTAAATTAGGAAGTGCCATGGATGTATTTTCACTATCACTTGCACTGAAAGCCATGATTTCTGTCAGCATCAGATGATACTTTGAAGGATGGTATTTCCAGAATCGTTGGGAGCTTGGGTCTTCTGACTGCTGCTCACACATGGCCAAACTTCATGTCAACTGTTTTGGCCCTCTTCAGTTACTTACACAACCCACATCAACAGGGGACCCAAGAATCACGCAGCCCTTCACAGACAGGTATTTCTAAAATCCCTCTTGTCCTGCAGAGCAGGAAATACCAGAAATCCTCTTGTGTGCTCTGCAGGATCGTTCCACTATGAAAAGCAGTCTTTGGGCACTTTGGGCACTTCAGGCACAGCTTTCTCTTCTCAGACTGGGTGTTTATTTCATCTTGGCTCTACACTGCATGTATAAGAACACATTAAGAACTACCTTCCATTTTACAGGGAAAAAAGGGGACGCATTTCACAAGTGCTGTGCAGATGAAACAGCCCAATTTTCAAACACCCATCAACTCTGAGCATAAGAAGTTGTTGTTGCAACATCCAGCAGGCACTGATAGGGTTGTGACCAAAAATGGTTGAAATTCCAAGGGAACAGAGACAAAAAAAAATGGACAAAGACTCAGAGGCATTTGCACACATCAACAGAGGGGGCACTGGCTTCATCCTTGTACTGCTGCCCCTCCTCTCTGCAGGTAATTTTGGATGTCAATATGTGGTAACAGACAGATTTAAAAGTTGCTCTTGACAGTTATTTATACCTCTAATAATAGTTCTGTCTTTCCTCACCCATCTCCAGCAGTCCCAGTCAGGCATGACTCAAAGCAACAACAATTAACAAAAATACCTCCTTTGCATCAATCATTTCCATTTCATCCCTGGATATGCAAATGTGTTTGATGTGCAATAAACAAGAGTACAAAGCAAATGCATGGAAATGAGAACAGCACATCTTTGTATAACACCCGCAGCTTCCCTTCTGCACACACTTCTGCAAACCTTCGCTAGTCTGCTGCTGCTCCTCCTTGTGACTACCTGACATCTGCAGCTTCTTTCCCTGCCCAGATTAATCTGCTTCTGGTTTCTGCAGCTTTCAGAGCTGCCTTCTTGTGTTACCCACTGAGTGGCTTCTTCATCTGGCAGACGTCCTTTAACAGCAGCTTGACACAAATTTAGTTTCTGAGGGGCTGGTAACTTATGCCACATTCACAGTTTACAACCTTCAGATTAACCTTCTGTTTATGATCCTCTGTCACCCTTTTAACCAATCTGAGGTTGGAAGACCTTAAGATTTCTTCCACCTAATCCTGGACACTGTCCAGATGACACTGTTACATGCTACCCCTGGACTGAGGGGATGCTGCACTCAAGTTGTGCACCAAGTTTTCTTTTACAGAAAAGGGTGTCATGTCTCTAGAATGATGTAAGTAAACACATGAAGGCCATGAACATTTGGTTCAGTTCTAAAATCATAAAAATTATAAAACTTATCTTAAGGTTTTGTTTTCAAATTGTTTTCAAATGTTGACTTTTATGGAATTATTGTAGAAGTAATTTGGAGCCCTCAGTTCCTCATAGACAAGTGTTCAAACATGCTGGGAATGGCCAAGGAATCAGCTCATAATAAAGACAAGAAGTTGGTTGTAAAAATATGAAACAGGATATGGCCTTTCTTCACTGTTCAGTAAAACAGCATAAATTTAGCTAAATACTGAACGTGCTTGAGCCACTCTGAATACAGATGTGCACTTTTTCTCATTGGTGTAAAAGAGCCTCTTGCATCACCCATGCTCATGCTAACGTGGCTATGTTGAACTCCGGGGCTATCCACTGTGGGAAATACTGAGCAAAGAATTAAGTAATGACTGCTTGGCTTCATTTTAATAGACTCCCATCACCAGTTACTGAAACTATTGTCAGAGACACCCTCAGTGCTTAAAGGCTAGACAAAAAGAATAAGCTGGTATATCAAGGAGAAGATATTTTACATAAAATATTTCAAATTAATTAAAAATCACACAACTTATATTTATTTATGTAATCAATATCTATATCAGCATGTGCATGTGTGTGTAAAAATTTACACTTAAATCTGGCCATCACCTGCATTTGTCAATGACAGAAAAATGATAGTAAATGCGTGTGTGTTTGCCAGTGTATCTTGTGACTGTCTCTATAAACACGTAGACATGTAAGAATAGTCTAGATTTCATTTCAAACACCAGCCCACTAGTCACAATATTAGGTCCTCCTGAAAGGAAACTTAATGCAGCTTCCCTAGATTAAGCAATCTCCTTTTGAGCATGATGTACTGAAACTAATGGATTATTGGAGTTGTTACTATGGGATAGTTGATTTTTTGGAAAGGCGATGGTCAGGGCAAGGGCCTGATGATCCATGCAAGGGCTCAAACAACCACCAGTGTGAAGCGTGGGCTACACACTACTGTTTACACTAGAATTATAAAGTACTTGGTAATTCCTAAGGCTCTAGTCCTACTTGCATGAAATCCAATCTCTTCATTAGCATTAGGCAAAGAAAACCTTTAATTAACAGAACGGATAAAACGAGCTTCTAGTTATGAACTAAGAACATGTATTTCTTCCACATTATAAGGTATTTTAATATAAATACTCCAATCTTACATTAATCCTTCAATAGTATTGCTCTGGTTTAGAAATTAATTTCAGAGGAGCACAGTCTGCTATTAGCAGGGGTGATCCCAAACCAGGGCATTTTGCCTCTTCTATCACCGTGGAACAGATGTCCCAGCTGAGGGAGATTTACTAAATACTTGAAGGATCACCACACACTGAGAACAAAAACATCCTGTAGGGCCTCCTGGGGAAGAAGGATGAATGGCATCTTCATAAAAGGAGAACAGCATGCTCATGGCAGCAGATGCAGAGACAGAAGAGTATTTGAGGTGGAGAAAAAAAAGTCACCAGAGAGTATTTTGGAAAACACTAGCAGACAGAAGAAAGAAAAAGCACAGTGACTGAAAAATCCAGGTGCACCATAAAACCATCTAAATTCTGGTTCTTCCTGGTAGTAAGGAAAATAAAAGCCCATGTCAAGTTTATGTCCCAAGCGGAGATAAGAAGTTAGTAGCTTTAATTGTGGAAGTGAGTGTGCTCCCAAGGAAAGGTCTTCAATATCCACCAAAAGCCATCCTGCCAGCACACTTCTGCTACCAACAGAGGTTGTGGCAAGATGAAGGCTTAAGAAGTATCGGCATTGTTGAACAAAAGCCCTATTTTCTAATTTTACCCTCAAGCCCAGGTTCTCACAGGCAGTAATAGAGTTAGCCCACAATCAGCAACCTCCCTTTGGGCAAAGTATTGTCACTATGGGTAATAGAAGGAAGAGGGTAAACAAATGAAACAAAAATAAGTATAATGCAGTGCATGTACAATTAGGGAACAAGAGCATGCAACAGGTATGATGGGGGAAGGCAGAAAGCAAAGAAACATTGCCAGGCTGATCTGAACTGGTCAGAGTCACCCTAGTGAAATGCAGATGCATCAGCTCAAGGCTGACAGCATTTCTGTGCAGAGTGTCTCTGCATCCATGGTGTGCTTGATTTACAGACAACCTGCCCAAAATAACAAGAACAGACTGTATACTTATCCAGAACAATGGCATTGTAACAAAAATCTATGAAACAGTGCACAAAATATATGCAAGTCCATCTGGCTGCAGGAAACATCATACAGCTTATCCACCAAGCCAGACAGATAAACTCCAGCTGTCCCACAAACTTTTGCAAAGACGATGTAGCAGGAGCACATAGACTTCTTTAGCTTAGTATGTGTCACAGGATGCTAGACACTGTGATGAAATGGTTTTCTAAGAAATCCTTTACATAAGTGACCTGAATCCTATTAGCTGTCCTTTCAGGTGTTCATGGGTTTTTTTAGAAGACTTATACTAAAAGAACAGCCACCACCATTAAAAAGTGAAGGTTTATCTCCTCTTACCACATGCATCACCTGCTCAGCATGTAGGAAAAGTACTTATTTGGCTGTTTTCTCAGAGGATCTGAGCAGTCACCATTTCTGCTGTTTTTATCTGGGATGATGAGCACTGTAATTACTTTAAACAGTGGCTGTAATATTGTACAGACACTTACTCCACATTAAAGGAGAACTTAGCATAGTTAAATAAAAGAAAAACAAAAAACTCCAACTTTAATTTTGAGGTACAAAATGATAAAATTTTAGATGTGTCTTATTATTTCTCTGAAATTTTGTCCCATGGCTCTGAATCCAACTGGAATAAAAACTGTCCATTGTTTCCTATTTATGAGTTGGCCACAAGCCTCTGTTGGTTAAACCACCCTTTTTGTTACCTCAGTGCCATAAAGAGCAGCTAAATCCATAGGATACGCCTGGTCAGAGAAGAAATTGGATGCTATTTCCAGGGTAGGACATCTAATTGCAGTGGTCTACACATGAGCTATGCATTGAGGCAAGCTCTGAAACCAGCCAGGAGCTGCTCAGCACAGGCAGTGCTGTGTGTCTGGCCATGGCAGGGGCCACGTCTGGCACGAGCTGCATCCTTTAGAGGCGCCCTTTGCATCACACCGTGTACCTTGGCCATAGAAAAGCTTAACTGCTGACCTGGAGGTGTCTGTGTTGTACAGGTGTCTCTATCTGCAAGGTGAACCCTGTGCATGGAGCCAAAGGGTCCTTGCCTGAAGGGATGTATTCACAGAAGGCAAAGTTCAGGCCAACATCAAAAACTAACCACTAACGTAGCATTTTGTAACAAGTGAGGAGTAACTACAGAGAACCTCCATTTCACACCTCTTCGTACCTATACATCTACCAGTCACAGTAGAATACCTCTTTCTAAACATGGTTACAGAGTTGGAGCATTCCCCAAAGAAAAACAAAGTTTTTTTTAGCAAGTTCTGTATTGTTTCATACAAATCTCCAATCCAGCAGTTAGAAAAACAGTCCATTATAATTTTGTTGTCCTTGCTGATATATCAGTATATCAGCGTGACAGAGGGAGGGCTGGGAGTCAGACAGCTGGGATTGTATTTCTGGTTCTGGTAAGCAAAGGCGGTTGCTCAGGAAGTTATTTGTGATGACACAGTCTGCTACAGGCAAGAGAAATGGGGTGATTGGGCACTGTAAAGCACTTAAGAAATGTGAAACCTTATATTTCCTTGCATTTTAGGAGGAATACTCCCTGTCACCAACTTCAGTTTCTTTTACAGTAATTCACTGCTTTCATTATAAAACTCCAAGGTTTCTGTTTAGATATTGCAAGCCCTTTTCTCTTTAAAAATATCCTCTGAAATATCAAATTAAATTCTGTATCCATGCCATCAAGAAAAACCTCAGGAAAGCTTTATAGCACTGTTTTATCTATTTTTTTTTTTTTTGCGTGTTGATCAAAAGATAAGTGTCCTACACCTGATTAAAGAATGACAGATGACAAGGAGTGTCTTTACAGATCACTCACTCTCTGACATCAAACAACTTTTAACAGTAGTGATTTAGGGTAATCCAGAAGGCTAGAAGAAAGGGAGTGAACCTTTGGCAACACAAATGCTGCATGTACAACATGAGGAATTTTTCCACATAAAGAGTCCAATATTCCTTGATGTGAAGCTAGAACAAATTCAATAATGGTGTAGAGTTATGCAAAGATATGAGAAGAATGAGATATTAGGTAAGCTATTTTAACATAGCACTGGTTCATAGATTCATATAATATAGAAAAAAAGATGAGTTTCAAAATCCAGCACTACAACTGCACTGAAAACCATGGTAAAAACCACATTTGTGTAGACTCTAATTTTTTTTCTTAAATACTTCAGGAATGAAGACAACTCGCCTTGGACTATGCAAACTGACAATTCCCTGTTAAAATGTTGTCTGCTTTTAGAGTTAGGACATGTGATTTTTTTTCTTTTTTAAAGTAATGAATAATCATGACAATAATAATCACATTCTTGACGTATCACATTGCCACATGCCCTTCAAAATCATCAGTGAAAATGTATCTTGGGACCTGCTGCTGCAAAAAGAAAGTGGGAGTGCTGAGACTTTTTTTCTTATAGGAGAATATAAATTTGTGAGGATACGGATTTTAATGAAGTATTACAAAGACGTGTCTAAGACATTAGGGGGAGATCAAACAGCAGCCTTTCAGCACCTAAGAAGAGGCCAGGGAGAAGATAAAGCAAGGCTTTTCACTCTTGTGCATGGTGGGATAGCTAATGAGGGACAATAGCCATTAACTGAAAAGGGTGAGAATACAAGGAAAACAATTTTCATTATGAGAAAAATTAATCATTAGAAAGTTTTTTCCGTAGCATCTCTGCTTCCTCCACCCTTGGAGATTTTGAACATCCAGCTGGACAGCGCTCTGAGCAAGCTCACTTGTGCACAGTGGTGACCCTCCTCCAAGCAGGGGGATGAACTGGAGAACTCCTGAAGTCACTTCCCACCCCAGGGGCTCTGGGATTCTGAAAAACAGCTGAAAATCTGCTGTCATCAAATGTATGGTCCTGTCAGACAACACATCAAACAAGAACAAACTTACCAACTTAGACCATCACTATTCTGCCTTGTTCTTTCCTGACCACTCTAGGAACATTACAGAGGATTTTTAGCCTCTTTTAAGAGATTGTGGCCTTTTTAAAATATGATTTTAACTAGGGCTACAATGCTCCAAATCAGCACACCCTGAATTATTGAGCAACTTCATGAATATTTATTTCAATGACATGTTCTTCAATATAATCTGCAGAATTTGGAGAGGACAGTGCAGCCTCTACATGTCCCTAAAGAAATTAATTCTGTTCACAGGTATCAAGTCTGGATCTTGAGCAGCTCCTAGGCTAATGAAATGATGTAGCTATCCATGGTTTTAATCCCAGTATTTTAGAAAATGCACACGAATACCATATGAATATGTGTGAGCTCCCTGAGCTAATATAGATTTTTCCTGTGTGTTGCCTTCAGGATTTAGGAATAAATTTTCAAACACAGAGCATAAAGTTGGGCATTTTACTCTATATTTAAACATGTAGGTAGGCTCAGTTTCATTGGCAGTGAAGAAAATAAAGAGTAATATGAGCAAATATGCAGAAATCTGTTGATTTATTTAACAAAAGAAAGCTCTCAGAGACATCACAGTGCCAGCCCAGATAACAGTACTCAATTATCCCCTTCCTAAAGCATCCTAGCCCCTTTTGAAATATCATTTTCATGCTGCTGCTCCTATTGAAAACATCTTGTGAAGGTTGCTTCTTACAGTTAGGAACGCGTCTTATTCCCAGACAAAACCTGGTCTTGGTCTACTTAGATCCAGTTGTTCTTAAGTTAACACTGCAAATACATCAGGAGATTTATAAATGTAACATCACAGAAGGAGACATAGCATTTAACCTGAAGATCAGAGAGCAATCACACCTCTCAATTCTCAATTTACAAAGCTGAACTAGTTTTTATTGTCTCCTCTGATAAGAAAAGTTGTAAGTGCAGTCCTCAAAACCTTTGGGTCATGCTTAGATCCCTTCACTGAGTTTTCCAGCATCTCAGCTGTTCATCCCAGCTTTTGATAGGGGGCTTACAAAGGTGAGGAGCTCCTGAGATTTGCTCCAGTTTTTGATTATCATAGCAGTCCTTGCCCGGCACGGGAACTTGCATGACTTCAAATTTCACTATTACATGTCTAGAACTGAGCAAATTTCACACAAGGCTTTAGAGGTGCCTTGCACAATAAACATTTCATACCTCTACTGGCGATGTATACACCCTCTGACACCCTCACATTGCATTTGGTTTTCTATGGGGCCACATAACTCTGGAAACTCAGACTCACTGTGTTACTGGCTAAAATGGTTTAATGGTAGGTGACCCTGCCCATGGCAGGAGGTGCTAGAACTAGATGGTCTTTAAGGTCCCTTCCAACCCAAACCATTCTGTGATTCTACGGATATGAAGAGCCCCCTTTTTGGCTGGTAAGCACTCAGAGGATATCTGTTTCTGCTGCCTTCAGACTCATGACCATGCACTTTGCACTACCAAACCTAATTTCCCTAAGCAAATTTCATCAATATACTAAAGGTTTTAGTGCCAACATCATTAATGGAAACATGAAATAGGGTCAGAGTTAAGATTAGCCTTGTGGAAATTAATGGATAATTTTCCTTTAAGCTCCTCTTTCAGCACATCCTGTTTTGTTTCCAGCTTCTTGTTCACCAGAAAATTCTTAGGTTCAGCGTCATGTTTTCTGCCTTGTATAATAATTTTGCAGATGCTGGTCTATCAAGTATTTTATTGAAGGTAAAGTTCCATTCTGCTGTCACAAATGGATGCTAGATATTTACATGTCACAGCCCAGAGGCTGGTGGCCCCAGCTTTGGTGCATGTGAGAACATACAGGTCGGTTAAGATCAGGAAATGACAATTTGTTTCAGAGTGAAGTGGTCTGGAATAGAAATGTATAGATGAGGCAATTTGATGGAAAAACAAACAAGCTTGATACAAATTGTAAATCATTTCTTGATGAGAAACACATCCAACAAAGTTCCCTCCAGTGGTTTTTGTTCTTTGCCTAAATTATATCAAGCTCAGTTGTTCTAAGTATTTCTTAAATTGCTGAGTGAAGTAGTAAGAACCTTGCCAAAAGAAATACAAATACAAAATGCAATAATAATTCAAACAATGAGAATTTTGTTGTTCTGTCAAGCACACACATAAAAAAACCCTGTACCTCTTAAGAAGCAGGGTGTGAGCACACACACAGGAGGAAATACTATTCAAAAGCAATAGATGTGCAGATGGGCAGAAAGATTCTTTAAAGATATGCAAGGTATTTGTGCTGGGGAGAATAAGAAATCTTTCATGGCCAAGACTGGCAAAGAAGAAATCCATTGCTCACATTTTCCCATTCTATCTTGTCACTACTGTGCCTGGGTGATTGCTGTGTCTGAAAAGAACTGTGTAAATCTGGGGTACATGTGACTCGTTTACTCAAAAATGTTGTTTTATTTTTTCTCTGTCTTAGTTATGCCACTGTACAGAAGGGAACAGGAAATAAGGGTGCATTTGCACTACTGTCCTATGCACCTCCTCCCTGAGCTGCCTCTGGCCCCAGCCTGGGTAGGAAGTTCTGAACTTGCCTTTCTCAGGAAGATGTTACAAGTACAGGGGAAATGAGCTAAGAGGATGGCCCACAGCAGGAAGTGGCAGCAGAAAACAAGAGCTGGCCAGAGAAAAGAAAGGTGATGATAGGCAAGGGACAAGGGAAGAGCAAACCTGAAGACAGTGCTGCACAAGGGACCTGCAGTTGAGTTTATTTTGCCAATATAGCCTTAAAGGGTTACAAAAACCCATTTGGGAAGAGACGCTCCTGAACAACTCTGATACCTGTAGCCATGGGTAACAGCTAGGCACAACGGGATTCATAAAATGTCCCTTAAGCACACAGGACAAACCACAAAACCCTCCTCACAATCAGGTCACAGTCTCTCAGCAGCTGCCAAAAAGGTCAGATAAGTCTCAGTTTCAGGAGGAGTCTCCATGGGGCAGGTTACTGCCTGGGAGAATGAGCACTCCTCCAGCTCCAGGGCAAAAAGGTAGGAATACAGCATTCCTGCCTATTAACTTAAACAACATAAGGCCTTTCAGAATGGTTATAAAGGAAAAAATTCTCTACATATATTCATGCAGAATTATGAGAGATCTATTATCACAAGGGTCCTGGCTGCCTGCAGGGATATGCTTGATTGGTAAATGCAGTTTCAAAGAGCTCCTGAAAAAACAAATAAAATGTAGCCAAATCCTTAAATCCTCTGACATTAACATTTCTTCAGTCAGATTTTGTTAGGTTTAAAACAAAGCAAAATTAGCTATTTTAAATTCAACTACAATGTGTATTTTCATCCTCTTCCTGTTTTTTGAAGGAGCTGTTGCTATCCCATTTTATTCTCTGGCTAGGTATGACATGCAGCACAAGCATCACCAGTGTTCCTCTGTAACTGGCTTCTTTGGAAACCAGTTCGTGCCACAAGTGTAACCAGGTTTCCTCCCTAGCTGAGCTTTCTCTGATTTCCAACTAATAGCTCATTTGCAGGCACTCTTTTCCAAGTCTGGAATACTGAGATAAAAGTTCTGTGGGATTTTTCACTGCAATGAATTTTGAATCAGTACAGCAATTCTGCTCAATTAATAAAGTAATTAACAATAAAAAGGGCTCAGTAATTGAAATCCCTTTGAAAGTACATTAATTTATTCTCTCTAAGCTTTGCCTCAAATCTTTATTAATTCTGACATCAAGCATAATGTCCATAAATTATAAATGATCATCACAAAATCCAGGCATCACAATCATTTTCTCGTCCTACCCACTGAGTTTTTAAAGCAACTAGTTTTGGTCATAACTTTTGAGATTTGCCTCCCATAAGGTAAACAACATGACAATACAGAGATAAAAGAATTCCAGGTGATTCTACTCATGAATACATTATGAGAGTAGTGCTCCCTATTCATACATTGAAACAGTTCACAGAACCTAAGGAAATTACCCAGCTGTAAAACAAAAATGCTATTTTTTTTTCTCTTCTAAAATTCCTCTTCTTGGAATGCAACTGTGTGATTTTACTTGTAAGACAATAAACAAGAAGATGACAGGGTATTTCCATTGAATACTTACATGACAGACTGCTGACTTTCCATTTTACACTGAACTTTGTGTTTTACTAAAATACTTTGTAGCACCTGAGCAAACCCAGAAATATTTGGTTTGAATAAATTACTCTAAGCAAACCCAGAAATGTTTGGTATGAATAACATAACTCAAAGCTATAAGCAAAATTGCCATCTTCCTTCTCTACTGATCTCACAGGTATCCTTTTACATACATAAATATACGTATACACACATACATGTATGAAATATCCACAAGGGGGCCCTCTAATCTTCCCCAAATCTTAGCAAAGGCTGAACTTGCTTTCCAAAAATTGATGTCATAAAGCTTTTGTCTACAGATACTATGGTATCTTAGGAAAAAACCAACTAGAAGTGACTTTATGATAGAATTTCATACAAGAAAGACTGTATTTTTAAAGGGAATCAGTTTTTATACACAATTTCTGCTATATACTTGGCATGCAAAGAACTTTGATAAAGATTTCCAAGTTCACTACTTGCAATACCCAGCCCAAATGAGATCTTTCACACTCAAACAGACACAGACACAGAGCCAGGTCACGCTGCCATGGCAAGGGGGCCTCCAGGATGCAGCCTGGTTCTGTGTTACATTGCAGTTTGTAGGCAAAGCCCAAAGTGCACGACCATGAGTGATTTCAGCTCTGTAACAATGCATCCCGTAGGCACCACAGTTAAGGTACAAATGGTATTAAAGTTATTTGCACTGTCCTCTCAACTCCCTCCAGATATGAAAAGCAAATCTTGTTTGTGATATCTTGTTATCTGCTTTAATATTCTGAATGTCTTACAGACACAGCTTTATAAGCGCTCATCTTCTTAACTCAATTGTAACTCTGTGATGTTTTTATTACTTACCATATCTTTGACCTTGGAATACCTAGAAGAAATGGGATCATATCCTTCTTCTGACCTCTAATCTAATTAATCAGACTTAGTCACACGTGCAAGGCTGTGAACTGCACTGTACCATCAGTTGTGTATGTTATGCTCTGAGAAAGAAGCTAGTAAGACAAAATAAAGAAGCCTAAGCTTCTGAACAACTTCTGTGAGGGATCCTTTACCTTTCAGGAAAACTAGATAGAGATTATATGACTTTGGTCCTGCAGATACAGCACAAACCCACCAATCTGCTAACTCAATCAAATGAGTATCTGCACCTTGATCTGCAGCATAAACTTTAAGCAAAGTTTCCATGATTTCTCAGTGATAGTGCATGTGTGATACAGTCATGTTTAACCCATGTCCATGACAGAGTTCAGGCTGCTGCAAAACCTGTGCATTCACATAAAATAAAACATCCAAGAAGCTGATGGGGCTCCATAAGAATACTGGCTCAAACAAGTCATCACAGATGCCTGTGGCTCTGCAACTTTCCTCTGAAATGGACAAATCCTAATCAATGAAGCACATCTGTACAGAGGCAAAAAAGCACTTCCCAGTCCCTTCAGGCCATGAACTGACTACTTGAAGCATGACATTTGATTAGCCTTATTATCTCAACTCATTTATACATAAACGTTTTCAGGGGCCATGAAGCCATCCAGCCTTTATTAAAATCCAGCCACATTCTCTGAACTGATGTTCCCTTCTCTTCCTTCCTCCTTTTTGCCCTTTGTCTGTAAAAAATAGGAGAAACTACTTTTTTTTCTCTTTTCTTTTTTCTTTTTTCTCTTTTCTTTTCTTTTCTTTTCTTTTCTTTTCTTTTCTTTTCTCTTTTCTTTTCTTTTCTTTTCTTTTC
>JACBWW010000007.1:2727521-2817241 GCA_020086605.1 Lanius collurio | reverse complement strand
CTGCTGGGCTGAAACAGAAGAGAATTAACTTTCTCCTAGATAAGTTTAAGTTTAAGCCCAAGTTTCTCTATCCAGTGAGCTGGCTGCAGGGAGAACCCAAGTGGGATGTTGTTACTCAAAGCCCTTGTGAGCCACAGAGCTGTGCTGCCACTTGTTGGGGTGGGCACAGGCGCTGTGCAGCTGGCTTAGGAGGGCAGGCTGAAGGCTGAAGCATGGGGGATGGCTCTCACCTTGAGGTATGTTGGTTTAGGTATGTGGCTGCTTCACCACGGCCATTTTCATGGCACTGCCCTCATCTTTGCCCTTGCTCTACAAGCTAATCTTTTCTAATTGAGATTTTTTTAATTACAGCTCATTGAAACTGGAACCACCTCATTTTTGCATTCCAGATACACAGACTCTGTGAGAGCTCAGTTTAGATCCCTGTACATTAGATACAGGCTTTCTAAAAAAATCTGAGAGCCAAAGATTATTTTGAAAACCTTGGTATACAGTCTTCTCCTTTCTGCAGGTTTACCCCTGTTATTTAGTTTTATACAGGAATAACTCCATCATTCAGCATTATGGCATGTGGCATTGGTGTAACTTTCAATGCTAGATATCCTAAGGCGTTATAATATTATAGTATTGCAGACTTTGTTCTGTAAAACCTAGCCTGGGCTTGGCTTTGGCTTCCTAAAAAGGCTTTAGGAGAATCATGTTCTATGAAAGCAGCTGAATGAAAAAATATCATATTAAAAAAGGTGTTGAAGAAGCCACTTGACTGGTTCATGGCAGATAAACCCAAGAGCTATTAAATACAGAGAAATCTCCAATAAGCAAGAAATTCTCAAGCCTTAAATTTTTCAACCAGGAGAGTATATTCAGGGGTATCATTATTACATGCTTACCTTGTTCTCATCCTCCTTGGACTCTCCATTTTTGGAGGCAAGGTGTTAGGTTAGATGGACCTTTGGTCAGACTCAGCCATCCCTGTGCTACTTCAAGCCACCCACATAGTTGTATTTTTTTTTCCTGACACTGAAGAGAGAAGTATCTCATGTTGATAAGTTAAAAAAAAAAAAAAAAAAAAAAAAAAATTAAAAAAATCTGTACTGTTTTAGTCATATGCATAAGGAAGAATCTGGATGTCATGCTTGCCATAGAAAATGTTCTCTCACCTTCAGTAAGAAATCTGTTTTCTGTTTTCTTAAAAATGGATGTGGGTGTTACAAATGGCAGTTCTTTACCGCTTTTAAAAATGAACGCTTTCCATTCATTTAAGAAGAGACTCTCAGAAAATATATTATTACCAAGGGTTGGTAGGAGGCAACATCAAACAGCATGTCAGCTCTGAAAGAGAAATGAACCATGGAAACAGACTGAATGCAGGAACTGACTGCTGAGGTTCAGCACAGAGGACAGGAGCATCCCATCGAGGCCACGGTGCAGGAGGGCAGCTGAGATCTTCAGGTAGGCTGAAAAATTGCTCAGCCCCTCCTGACTACTCCACTGCTGCTCCATTCCAGGTCTGCGTGTGGCTACGTGGCCTGGCACTGCAGAGATGACCCATGGCAAATCCAGGCAATGTGAATTAGCTAAAGTACATACCTCTTGAGTGCCCAAATGTCCACTGCTTTTATGTGTTCACGTGTGATATCTGATGGACACAGACAGATACAGAACAAAACAGCCTGGTCTGGCACAAAAACAATTTACTGACTCCTTCTGGACAGCTTGAATTGATTGCCACAGTGAGCTTATGTCAAGGGGGCAATTTGCATCCCAGTTCAACCCTGCTTTGAAACATGTACTAGGATATCTAAAGCCAGATCGTCTGTACGGTCAAAGCAAAAAAAAATTGTGGCCTTCCTACTTAACCTGCTACAACTGTGCAGGAGTTACTCTGGTTTATGAATGTGCAAACACACTGGGATGATCTGCTTCATTTTGCTACCCTGAGCAGTTCTTCTGTGTCTGTCCCAACTTACCTAACCTCTGCAAGCCTTTCCACATAATACACATTTCCTCACTTCAGCCTGCTAGAACTATATGAATGAAAGTAAATGACACAACTGAAATATTAAATTTCTTACTTATTCAATATTACACATAACATTTAAAGGAATACAACATATTTAATTACAAAAGTATATCAATTCTGTGAGAAAAGTAATGTATAAAAGCCTCTGTTAAAAGGTGAAATATTGGCCTCAGAATTGGAAAATGTCAGAAAGAATATTATTTTTGCAGCTTTTATTTTGCTGTTATAACACCCTACTTATTTGCAATAAAAATTATTATTTTTCCATAGAACCCCTGCTTTGTTCATTGCATGGAACAGGCAGAGCTCAGTGAGATGCCTGTTCAATATTTCTTTTTATCATCATCTGAAAGCCCATAGTACAGCGTTTTATTTACAGCAGGTTGCACAGACTCAGGTCAGGCACAGAATATTACCTCTCCTCATTGCTTTTACTATCACAATCATCCCTGCACTATTTTGTACCTAATTTCTTTTTTATTAGTATTTCCTACTCCTATTACAGTCATATCCTTGCACTTTTGCACACTGAATCTTGATTTCTTCTGGGTCAAAAGGAAACATAACCAAAGACTGGAGACAAATTCCTTCCTTGAAGAGACAGGAAGTACACAGCTGCCATGATCTCATGTGCAATGGGAGAGGCAAGCTCAAGTCTCTTAGGCAATAGAAGAAAATGAAGTAACATCCCTCAGTTCCTTCACACCACGGCCAGCTTTTGACAAAAACAGGCCCGACTGCTATTTGGTGTGGCACTCATATCTGCAGGTACTGTGTGTGCCACAAGGATCCTGAGGGAAGGTGTTTCCCACTTGTGCTCCCCAAGAGGGACTCATGGGGCTTCTCAGACTCCCTAAAGCAGGTAGCAGTAATGCACATGCACAGAGGCTCCTCAGAAACCTTACTAATCACAGCTATGGCTTCCAGTGACAGAATCGAGCAAGGTTTTGAGTAAGAGATTCCCAGACTTGATACTCACTCCTTATGGCTTGGGGCCTCTGATGATTTCATTAGTACCAAAACTTTGTAAATCAGGCCACCCTTTTTCTATTTCATCTGGAATTCTGAACTGAAACAATACTTTAAAATATCAGCATCTTGAAGATTTTGTAATTTATCTACCTTAGAGTCTTGTTGAGTGTATCTTTTTCAGGTGTGCATGGCCCAGGACAATGAAATGGGTGTTGTTTTGAAAACCATTACTACTAAACACTCCACTTTCAACAGACCTTCAATTCAACAGACATTTTATGGACATTTTGCAGGGGTAGTCCATGGACTAAGGGAACAATATCTGCTTATTATATTAAAGGATGGGAAGAGGGGGTGGTGAGTAATGAAGTTGCATTGAATAGCATGGTACTTGGGCATGATGCAAATGGTATGGAGTAAGGGTTGGAATGTGCTGGTTTCATCTGGGTAGAGTTAACTTTCTTCATGGTGGCTGCTATGGGGCTGTGTTTTGGATTTGTGCTGAACACAGAGTTGATAATATGAAGATGTTTTTGTTATTGCTGAGCTGGGCTTACACAGAGCCAAGGCCTTTTCTGGTTTTCATATTGCCAACTGGCAAGGAAGTTGGAGGTGCATGGGAGGCTGGGAGGAGACACAGCCAGGAAAGGTGACCCAAACTGACCAAAGGGATATTCCAGACCAGATGACATCATGGTCAGTATGTAAAGTGGGGGAAAAAGAAGGAGGAGGGAGACATTTGGAGTGAAGGCATTTCAAGTCCCCATTGCACGTGATTTGGCCCTGCTCTCTCTCCTGGAGATGCCTGAACACCTGCCTGCCCATGGGGAGCAGTGAATTAATTCCTTGTTTTGCTCTGCTTGTGTGCATGGCTTTTGCTTTCCCTGTTTATCTCAACTCATGGGGTCTTCTGCTTTTACCTTTCTGATTTTCTCACTGATTCCCGTAGGGTGGGAGTGAGTGAGGAGCTGCGTGGGGCTTGGTTGATACCTGGGGTTAAACCATGATGCTCTCTCAGTTTTTATTTGGAAATGGCTGTCTCATTGTGTCTTTCAGGCAGTACAAATCTTAATGAGGAAATGACTGACATTAATAAGGCAGTAAAGTGTTTTCATAGCCACCAGTTAGTGGCAGATGCTCAGAATAACTAAGACACAGGTAATGGACAATTAACAGAAAGACAATTTCTTTTTGTCTACCTATTTCTCATGAATAAATACATCTTTGAGTGCAAAACCTGTCTCCAAATAGTTGATAAGGAAAAAAATACCTAACACAAAAGGAACATTTGATACACCCATAAATAATACAAACTTTTCCTTTTTTTTTAATCCAGAGGACATGGATGAAATAGGTATTGTCAGTCAGCCAACAAGTAACATTAATATCCTTTAAAAACATACTTCTACACTACACAGAAAACTTTATCTTAAATTCAGCCTGGCACTTTATAATCACTAATGGGCACAAATTCACAGGCAAAGTTACTTGAATACAAAAATAACACCTCAATTAGATGGGGACTAGTTGGCCATCTTGTCGCCATGACCACCTTGCACAAAGTTAAAGGTGTGTCTGTGCACTTTGCTGAATAAGGACAGTCTTTAACTGCCTTGCTGAACCAGGACTTCAATTATTTGTGGACATTAAAAAAGGTATTATCTAATTCATTATGCAGCAAGATAGTTGTTAGCATAGTAAATTAGCTGGATGATAGGTGGACAATACATGCTCAGAATTTAAGCAATCATGGTGTTATTTTCTCTGACAGGGGTTTATTCAGTCGAAGTGCAAGTAAATGATGTAAATATGAGTAAATAAATAAACGTTGCAACAGTGTTTCAATTCTGGAGATGTTTTGCATTCGTTTGAGTTTGAAACCTGACTGTTTCAGGCCTTAAAATTCTGTAAGGAGGAGGCATTATCCCTCACAGGAGCAGAGAAACAAAGGTTACAGGAGAACTACTTCTGTCCAAACACCTGCAAGAGCCCAGGCTGAAATGCAGAGGTGAGAGGCCAGGGAACCCCAGTGAGGCACTGTGTCCCTGACTCATCAAGCAGCATCTGTGCAAAGGTAAACCAGGAGAGGGCAAACCAGTGTCCTTTCAAGAAGATAAACTTCTTCAGTTTAATTTTTCAGATAAAATTAATATTTTTGATTTTGAAAATACTGAAATATGTCCAAAATAAAATCATGGGACTCTGTGGGATATAGTATCTATGATTATGAACAAGATTATATCTGATATTTAAATTCTTCTTTTTCAATGACTGGAGAAGGTTTTTTTTTCAGGTAGTCAAAGCTTTGTAGATTCTTTGGACACAATAATTCCATAAAATCTTCGCTTTTTTTAAAAAAAATTCTTCTAGTCTTTGACGGCTGTAGGATACTACTGAACTCTTGAAATTCTCTTTTTTTCTTGAACTCCAGTCAATTGAAATACTAATTTTTGTGAGGTCTCCTCTGAGATTTACAGACCCTGTTGGTCAAAGTTCTTCTCACTTTTCCCAGTTGTGAGCTCAGAATTACCATGCCTGTGTTTTGCTGTGAACTGAAATAACTGATCTCTGTAAATGGTTTTTGCTTTAAATGTTCTTTCTGTGGAGTTTTGTGAGTGCTGTCTGCCAGTGCACTACAGAGTAGCACAGATCTCCATGGCTTGAGAACAGCTGTGTCCAGTCTTCCTTACTCTTTTGACATTTTAATTTAATTTAATTATGTGGATAAAAACCTTCCTCTGGAGAGTTTGGCACTGGGAATAGAAAATAGGTACCATACATTCAAACATAGATATTCTTTATCTCTTATCTCCAAAATGTCAGCCTTCCCTCTTTCTAATCTATATTACAGGATGAAAATGGTCAGTGCAAACACATTCAAAGCCTCTTCACTAACATACAGCCCTTTGACTTCTGTTGACACCTACTCCTCACAGGACTTCTAAGGTAAGACCTATTCAACCTGCTGTCAATCAGTGTGAAATTCCTGGTCTCAGGCAGTTCCTCTGCAGTAAGCAGAGAAAGGAGGGTACTTTCAGAGACAATTTATCCCCTCCTAAGACAGCTGTCGTCAAGATATGGAATGAGTTTGTCTCTGAAAGGCTGTTCCAGTTGGGCTCTACACAGTAATATTCACTTTTGCTGGCAACCCCCTGCCACAGCCACCATCACAATTCTTGATATAAGTGAGCTCAGATGAAATGCAGCTCAGTGACTGACAGTCAGCACATGGAATGATGCCTGGACTGAGTAGATGCTTCTTTCCTTACAGCAATTTGTGAACAACGTGGCAACCAATCACGGTCTTTGATGGCCAGCTGGAAAGACATTTTCCCCAGGTAACATATATTACATTACTGGAAAAATTACTCAGTTGCATAATTTCTTTTACAAAATGCTGACTTCTAAAAGATGTCTCTCTGAGTGCTACTTGTCCTGGTTCATTGTTGGACTGAGTTCCCCAGCTTCATAAGTGTGGCATGAGTGATAGCAATTTTTCCCATAAATTGTAAGCTCAGACACCATGAGTATTATAAGCAGGATGGAAATCAGGCTTTTAAATGGGAATCTAAGATCCTAGTAGAAGGCGACTGGCTTCTTGCACAGTAAATAATTGCAGGGATTTCAGTCATCACAGTTCAGGTATTAAAGGGCTGCAATCAATATACAAACTGCTGCAAAATCTAATATTGTCCCATAAAACCATGAAAAAATGCTAACATTTCTCGGCTGTTGACATGGTTATACAGATCGGTAATTAAATTATAGGGAAAAAAGTAGAAATTAACATGAAGTCTGGAAATACTGCAAGGAGGAATTAATTGGATGCAATGTTATCCAGTGTAATATATGATGATTGAATGCTTTAAGAGAAAAGATACCAAGTGAACTGATTGTGACAATAACAGTAATTTGGAAAATACTAGTTAACTTCATGAAAACAATATAAAGATACTTGAATGAATTTAGTAAAAAAACAAAAAACAAAAAACAAAAAAAACCCCCAAAAAACAAATGTATAGAAATGCAAGAAGAAAAATATATTCTGAAACAAGTATCTTACAGGGTGGAAACATCTTAGGCCTTGGAAATATCCAGGCTGGAAAGGGTCTTTAGCAACCTGACCTAGTGGATGGTACCTGTGCCCATGGCAGTAGGGTTGAAACTATATGAACTTTAGAGGACCCTTGTGACTCAAACCATTCCATGATGATTCTGTGAATATGGAATACTATGAGAAGTGCTTTTTACACATATATTGTGGCAAAAAAGGGGAAATTTGTCACTTCATACCCAGAAATATCCCATTGTATGGTATGACTTTGCTGACTTAAGCATATTAATGTCTCAATCATTGACAACATTTTGGGATAAGAAAAAATACTAACCAGCTGGAGGGTATGGCAGCAAAGTGTTGACAGGACAGGAGTAAATCTATGTAGCTGGGCTACATTAACTCTTGCTTCTTGAATTCTGAAGACAGTGAAAGTCAGCTACAGCAGTTTTCTCAGGACCATGTCCAGTTGGGTTTTGAGTATCTCTGCAGATGGAGACTCTAAAACCTTCCTGGGCAGCCTGTGTCTGTGCTCAGTCACTTTCACAATGAAAAAGTGTTTCCTGATGTTCAGGAAACACTTCCTGTGTTTCAGTTTGTGTCCATTGCCTCTGGTCCTGTTCCCGGGCACCACTGAGCACAGTGTGGCACTGTCCTCTTTGCATCCTCCCTTTGGGTATTGTATGTGTTGGAAACTCCTGAGTCTTCACTGCTGAGTTTTTACTGCTCCAAGGCCAAAGAGTCTCATCTCTCTCAGCTTCTCCTTATATGCCCAGTGCTCCAGAACTTAATCATCTTAGTGATCCTTCACTAAGCTTGCTCCAGCATGCCCATGCCTTGTATTGGGGAGCTCAGAGCTGGAAACACCATCCTACCACAGATGTGGTCCCACCAGTGCTGACCAGAGGGGAGGAATCACTTTCCTTAATGTCAGTGGTTGTGGAATGAGATCCCTTAAAAATGATGCCATTTAAAACTTTACAATTTAAAGCACACAAACAAACCAGGGAAAGAAATCAATTAGGGAAAAGTAAATGGCTAGACAGTAAGGAAAGATATGACAATAATTTATAACCCTTGTAAATTAAACAGAAAAAAAAGATACCTGGATGGTGGCAGCAGTATTTCCTCTGAGAAATTATGGCAACTGCACTAACTTAAGCCACTTGGAGTTGTATTAAGCATAACCAGATCTAAGCACTGGGAATAAACGCTGGCAGTAGCAGAAGGAAAAACAATGTTAGAAAATGCAATATGTCTCTTCCATTTTTAACTTCTAGGAACATGTGTTGTTTCCTTTCTGAATGCTAGCAGATGTCAGCACCCTGCAGACTGGTTTCTCAGCAGAGGAGAAATCAGAGTGGATATACTCTAAACGCAAATTGAGTAATTTACATTTAGACACTCATCCTGGAGCGGAGATTGTCATAAATAACATGCAGGCGATCCCTTCTTTCAAGACACTCAGCCAAACGCCAGTGCCCTGTTCCCAGGGAGCAACTTCAATCAAAGATAGCGGCCGAAAGCAAACTCTGTGGCCTCTCACACAGCGATGGCCTCATCAGAAAGGTGTATTAAAATGTCAGCAGGAAAGAGATGCCAATCTCTGCCTTTCCTAGCACACAATGACATTTTGAAAGCAGTGCCACCTGGTGACACCTGCCAAACAACACTCTGCTGCTCAGTGGAGCATACAGCGCCTCAGAATACCTCAAAGGAGGATATGAAATTGAACGAAACCAAAAAGAAGGGGGAAAAAGTGTCTTTTTTATTTATTTCCTTCTATAATTCCTTGTCAAGTTTCCACATGCAAAAATCTTCTCTCTTTTTCTGAATAGTGGGGAGAGCAGGCAATGAGTTTAATCACTGGCATCAGTTCCTGCCTGCTGGCACTGTAATTTATCTCAGCAGAGCGCAGCCCTCCCCTGTGATAAGCTGCTGTGCTACCACAAGTTATGAATCCTCTCGCTAACAGTGAGGCTGACCCATAGCCAACAGTACCGGGCTTGGTACAAAGCAGGTTTTGAAGCACAGTAAAGCTGATGCTGGAGCGATCACACAGCCTTTAAATGTTGCAAACACCCAACACAATCTGGAGCAGCATCTCCTCCTCACAAGGCCAATGCAACACTTTTGTTATGCTGGCCACCTGATGGAGCGAGTCTGCTGCATCAGGAATGGGCCCCGGACAAATCTGTACATTGGGGTTTAGTTAGAGAAGGTGAGTCAGCTTTCTTCTGGTTCAGATACTACTGTGTCAGAGGAAATCCCACCTTCATTCACTGTATTCTTCCCTCTCTCTGAAACACCTCTTTTTTTTCTTTTTCAGTTTCAGTTCCACATCAAACTATAAACTGTAAGTATAAGGGAGCCAAGAACCTGCAGGCTGAGAGGCAAGCCAAAGCAATACCTTCTCCATAAGCATCTCAAAATATGGCAGGGCTGTTACACAAAGCAAAAACCTACTACTTTAAACTGTCATATCCTTCAGCTGCTGTAAATGTAGTCTTTTATCTGTCCTCTGGATCTATTTTTACCTGCCTATTCCCGAGCACCAACATTCAGCCAGCAAAGAGAAATCTGTTGCTGCTGAAGGTCTGTGCAACTCTAACTCCCCTTAGGTCTTCCTGTGCATGCCATCCTCTGTGTCCACTGAATGATTGACACTAATTACTTCAATCACAGCATGTACACTAGCTCTGTAGAAAGGGGAAAGAATTAAAGTAGGAGCAAATGGAGAAATTTTTCTATGGGAGGATGCAACACCTCCAGACTCAATAGCAACTTCTGCTGGTGCACTCTTTGCTGCTAAAACCGATGCCCATGCTATGACCTATCCAGACACTGGTATGCATCCAGCCATCTCAGTGTTTAAGTCCAAAGAATGGACAGGTCATGCCATCCAAGTGGGAATATATTATCATTCTAGGTTTTAGAAAGAGATCAGATAATCTCAGAATCATGCAAGGAGCCTGTGGGAGAGAGAAAAACTGCATCCAGCTTCCCCATGTCTCTGGCCACTCCTGATCCATCAACAAGTCTTTCCAAAACCACCAGCTACTTACAGACAAAAAAGCCGCTTTTACTCCCCAGTATTCTGACTAGAGATGGCAGATGAGTGAGTACTGGATATTTACACCCAGTGTATTTTCCTTGCACCATTCATGGTCTGTCATGAAGTCAAAAAGGCCAGCACCACCTTAGCCTCTCTGCTTATCACATCCAATACATTTATAAATTAAATACGAAACACAGGCGATAATGTAACTTGCCTAACCTATTTCTCCCCACCTTTTAAAGACAAAACAGTAGAAAAAAGGCTTGCTAAATGCTTCTTGTTGAAGGGTTATTTTTCTTCCTCTTCTCACTTGCAAATCAAAAGACTTCATCACAAAAAGATTAGGAGAAGTCTCTGAAACACAGAACACCCAGTACACATGCAAATAATAAAAACATCACAAAAGGAAAATCACTTGTCAAATTTCCCTCAGACTTCTGGGTGTTTTTTTGAGAAACAAATGTTCCTTGAATTGGATCTGGAAGGTGGTTTGATATATGCAATCATCTAGCTGCTGAAGATAAGGTCAAACCTAGAGAAGCTAAACCATCATCATGAGAGGTTCAAAGCTCTTTAGACATTTTTCTGTTTTGCTTTAAAATGGGAGTTTTTCTTCCTATTTAGAGAGCTATTAAAACAAAGAGAGAGCTAATGTCAATTCATGCTCTGGATCTAAATATTTTAAAAGGCAAGCAATAACAGTGAAAATATCTGGATGCATATATTCCACCATGAGTCATTATATTTTAATATTTCGGCGTCTGGCAAATCACTGAGTGCATCACTATCTACCCTGTGAGATAATTAAGTTTAAAAGTCATAACAAATGTAAAATAACACATAATGAAACAATCTAAAAGCTATGCATTCACATTTTCCTTGGAATATTTTCTGATTACCCTCTTGCAAATTGTCAGCTACCCAGTGATAGTAAAATTGTTTGAATAATTTTAAGAGAAAAATCAAACACATTAACTTTTAATAATGTTTTATGAGACTCATAATTCTTTGGGATGTAATAACCTCTTATCCTACTGCGATTAGTCACTGGGATCCATCATACTGGTCCCCTGGTACTCAAGACAATCTAAATTTTGAGTAATACTGGAGAAGGTAATAGAGATCCAAAATTAATACATTCCTTTGTGCTTGTAATGTTATCCCTAATGGAAGCAGTTTTTTTTTAAATTAACATTTATCAAGGAGCAAATTGTGAAGATCCAGAAGACGACATAATTTGTAGGAGATAACACTGTGATGAGACTCTGGTACAAGGATTTAATTATTGTCTTGGATAACCTCTGTCCTAATGATAGTTGTCTGAACTAGACACTGAAACTCCCCACTGTCCAGGCCAGCAGCAAGAGGCAGGAAGACAGTAAATTCCTCAACTTGATGGAGTGCAGGGAAACCTCACGTTACTGTTAGCCAGCCCACAGCTCAGCCAGCCCACCATCCCAGGCTGAGGGAGGCACTCCGTGTCTCACAGAAAACCGGCACATTCCTCTCGCATTCTTGTCATCCGAACCGTTTGCCGTCGCGTTTATCAATTTAATGCCTTGGCTAATTTCACCCCAAAATAATGTTTCTTTACATAAATCTATTCTCCATGGTAAAACTGCTCACGCTTGAGCGTTTCAAACATTACCCTATTAATGGGAGACAGGATGGCAAGAGTAGATGTCCTATTGAAAATTAGCTCACTCTCCAATTGCCTGTGTTAGTCCTGCCTGTCGGTAAGTGGTGATTAACGCCCCGCTGGCTGCAGCTGTACTCCTCAATATAGCTTCTCTGAGTAGGAGGATGCACAGAGAGTACCTCATTACTATGTCTTTAAAGCTGTAAAGCAAGGAATAATGCAAAATAAATCCTTTAAACTAAAGGTCATAGACTAGAATATGTTGGCACGAACACCTGCTCGCACTTTTTAAAGAAAAAAATCACAAAGACAAGTGATTTATCTACTTTTATTTCATTCCCTTTCATTGCAGGTATGCAGAGGCCACAGAACTGGATGTTAATAATTCTCAGCCACAGCAGTGTGTTTTTATATAATGCCAGAAGAAAAGCTTAGGAGCTTAGCTAACAGGCTGCCTTGCTGGCTGAGACAGCAGAGCTGGCATCAGCTATTTCTTCTCCTTGCCCCAAGCTTTTTGTTCACTGCAGACTGCAGGAGGACAGACCAGTCATCTTGCTCCCTCCACACTTCCAACACTGAGAACTTTCTTCCAGTGCAAGCCCACTTTGTGTGCACATTCAATCTGTTAACAGGTAAAACCTGGCTGTATTGCTAAGCCACAAATTCCAATAACCACAGACTTATATGAGAGAAAATTGCTGCCTGGCAATGTAGAGAAATAATCTGCAGGGTGGCCTCCTCAATAGATTTTGGTCTCCTTCTGGATGATGATTCTGACCAGGGAGGATGTTGGTGGCTACCCTCAATCTTTATCTTTTGCTGTCACTCACACAAGTTCAGAGGCCAAGCAGTCACACAGACAAGGGCAGATGAGATTGCTGCCTGTAAAATCTAACAGCACTCTGCTGTGGTCCCATCAACTCCCCTTCTAGGTGGAGATAAACCCTTTGCCTTTCCCAGACACATTCCTGGGCACTGCAGGGTGCTGCAGGGGTCCAGGCCCAGCATGTGGAGGGGGCATTGCCAGGCTGAGAGCAGGCACACAGTTCTTTTTCATAAGGACCCAGCACCCTTTGGAAAATCTAGTCCCACATATGAGAGCAAATGTATCTAAAAATATACCCATAAATGAGCGAGGCAGAGTCTTCTTGCCCTATTACCTGCTGTGGGCATGCTGAAATGGATGCAGCTTCCACACCACTCCATCTGTCCCAGAGGTGAAAGTCGGTCTTGGGCAGATGCTGACAAAGAAAAATAAAAAGGAAAAGAAGGAAGAAAATACGACTCTTGCTGGTGAAAGAGGTACAGGCTGATTCAGAGGTACTTGAATGGGAAAGGCTTTTATGCAACTGAGCCATTGCAAAGCAAAGAAATGTGATCCCATCTCCCACTGCTTCAGGAACTGAGCACAGCAGCCCTTCAGATCACAAATGCATTGTCAGGCAATAATTTTCCCTTATATAAATCTGCAGTTACTAGTTTTGTAGCTTAGCAATACAGACTTTTTTACCTGTCATTTTATGGATTGAGAGTGAGCACAAATAGACAGACATGCAGACTCAATTGTCACCAGAAAACATCACGTCTCACTGCACAGAATTATTCTCCCAGGCACAGGGTTCACCCATGTCCAGACTGGCCAAGCAGACTTTCAGGAGGAGAACTGGGAAAACATTCGCTTTGTAGTTCAGTGACTGAAAGAAACAGTATGATGGAGACTGAGAAAGAGTCTGAGAGCTCTGCAGAGCAGTGAGATGATATCTTAAGTCCTGGTTGGAGTACTGCAATATTTAGAAGTTGAGGACAGATTTTCTCTGATTCCCGACTGTCTTGCTGCTCAACCAAAAATATGTCAATGATACTAGTCCTGACAGCCTCTGTGAACAACCCACATCTACTTTCTGTTCTAAAACACTTTTCAGTACTATTATGATTTCAGAAACTACCACGTTTCTATAAAATTCACAAAGCATTGCTGAACATAGAACCTGCGCCTCCTGTTTGTTTCTGAGCTGGCTTGTTCAGAAAGCAGGCACAGGGAGTCCTGCTGGGACTATGGATTATCCTTTGTAAGATCTTGGTTTGAATACTTTAACTGAGATGAAAAATCTCCTTTCCACAACAAAGGAAAAAACATCCTGCTGGACCCTGAAAGACCAGCTTCTTCCATCACCCAAAGTTCCACTGGTGCTGCTTTAAGAACAGCCAGCAAAAGTCAAATTCAAGTAAGATTCAGGTGCAAGCTGAAAGAAAATAGGCAGTGCTTTCAAGAATTCAAAATTCTTGTGGAATTTGGAAGCTGCATTTGGAACCACCCCTTAATTCAGTAGGTTTACTGGCAGATCCTGGAACGCTCAAGATCTGCAGAAGCCAAGGGCACTGAGTATCACTGGAGCATGGCAGACAACATTCTACTGCCCACCCAGCATCTCGGTGCTCCCTGTGTGTGCTGCCTCTAGGGCCTCTGGTGAAGAAGCTCTGCCTTCCCCTCATGTGAAACCTGGAGAAGACACAAGATGAAAAAAGTCAAGGATATGATGGAATCAACCACTTAGGCATATAAACTGTCCTGGCAACCCACTGGGTGTGTAGCATAATCCAGCTTTCTGAACTGACATTTAGTATTTGCATTTCCCTCTAATACACACGGGATTACCTGACAAGTCACCTTGCACTATGTATTCACCACCACCCATCAGGATAATTAAATCATCACTTAACAGGGGGAAGATCATGAGCACAGGGGACAAACCCGATGTAAGAGCCAAGCCTGGACTATTGAACAATTCATTTATCTTTTTAGTTATTTTAAAAGAGATAAGAATAGTCACGAAACATGTGCCAAACTGCAAAAATTTAGCACAGCCTTCCCTCAACATGCCATTTACAGATAGAAGCACAGAAAAAAGTCATAATTAGAAGAACTCATCACATCTACAGAATTAAAAGAAATTGAATATTTCTTCTTTTGAATACTTGGGAGACACTCACTCTGATTACGTCAGAAGGCTTTAGATTAGACTGATAATGCAAATTTGCCAAACTTGCCCACCTTTAGAGATGCAGTACAACTAAGATTAATAAACATGTCACCAAGAAAAGCTTATGTACCAGAGTCTGCAGATTTGCAACTTGAATTGTCAAGGAATTCTTGGGAAAGAAAGGCCTTATGGAAGAAAAAAGTGAGATAAGTTCAGAAGAGAGAGTCTTGATTGCAGCAGTCCTTATTTCAATTCATGAAGTATTTGGGGGGCAACACCCTCTGCTTCCTAGCATTGTTTTAAATCTGGAGATACCACATGGATTTCCGGGTTGCTTCCAGACAACTGAGCTTACCTTCACCAATGACCTCTGTCCCCTGGGATGCAGAAATCTGAAGGAAGATCTAAAGTGTCTATGTTTTTGCATGTGTTTTGGCTGAAAGCCCTCAGGCAGCAGCAAACTCCTTCCCTCTGAAAAAGCGGCACAACAAGACGGCAGAACCAGATCTGAGCCCCAGTCACTCACCATTAGGGTAATCCTGCAGGGTAATGCAGCCAGTGAGGAACCAGCAGTGAGGAGGTGCCACTCCAGCCCTGAGCCACACTGGCACAGACTGCAGGGAGATCCTGTTACACTTTGTTAATATATATTAAGCATAATTGGACTGTCTTTGATCCCATGAAGAATTATTACTCCTTATTGCACAGAAGGCATGGTTTGCCATGAGCCACCAAAAGTCATTATGGAGATTACGCCTCGCCTGAAGATGAGACAAAGAACTTAAATCACACCTGAACTATGGCATAATTATGGCTTTTCTCAATAATGAGAAAAATGTTTAATTAATCACTTTAAAAAAAAAAAAAGATTGTGGGGTTTTTTTTAAGGTCTATAATTACATTTTTAAATTAAAAAAGGGAAAGGAATACAATTTTTTAAATGCATCCATACTCTCACTTAGACCCCAAGATTATTAATGTCGACACAGTAAGTTACTTGGGAGTATCAATATAGACTGTCAAAACCAGTTTAACCTTTTTTAAACCTTCCTGATATTTTCATAGTCATTAGCTATAACACAACGGTACGCTTCTGGGAGCTCCACATCTAATTACCTTTCATGAGTAAGAAAAGTTTTATTTAAGCATTCATACTAAATGCATTCTCTGGTGAAAGAGTATGTCTCAAAGCTACATTAATGCAAAATATGCACAAATAAATTAATCTGTGTGATTTGTGGTAGCTTTTTGATGCATTAGAATGAAGATAACAAAAACTATGAAAAAAAATCTGACTTTTTTCTTAAAAAGAAGTGCTTCCAGAATATATGCATATTTAGTATTCTTCATATGCATAGCACTCAACTAAAAGATTTTCAGAAACACCTCATTCTATGTCATGGTAAGAACCAATACAAAACATATTGGTTATCAAACAGCTAGAATTAATTTTTACTGCATATAAGGAAGCATTAAATTTCATCATGTGAGTTACCCAGCTACCTTAACAAGAAAAAGTGCAAATGATCACATTTTTTTAATTCTGAAGTATGGATTCCTCATAAAGCCATTCTGCACAACGTTTATTTATTCAAGCCATACGAAACACAGAACTTCCCAAACAGAAGGAAGGCACCGTTAAGATATCATTATGGCTCACAAAGTTTAAAATGCTCTTTAATCAGATTTTATATAAACATACTAACATTTAGAATAGATGCTTATAATCTGAAAAAATTTGTGCCTAGGACTGAATGCCATTCCTGCTAGGGACTGCCTTCAGGAACACACCTGCTACCTTCTTACTGTGATAGAGAGGTCAGCCCGATAAGTCCAGGAGATCGATACAGCTGTAATCCTAATGTTTGTTTTGAAGCACGCCCTGCTATTTGAGAACAAATACAAACAGAAAATACAACTTCCAAACAATTCATCGTGTAGAAGGGGCAAGCCACTCTTTTACTACTCTCTACCTAAATATCAGAAGCTTTACTCTGTCACAACAGCACATTCATGAGCCCTACCAGAGATGTAAGAAAACAGAGAAGCTATATACAAGTTCAGCACTGGCTCCTGGGCCAGTGCAGCAAGCAGGTTTTTGGGGAAAAGCCTGAAGGGAGAGGGAAGCACTCAGTAGCAGTTTGGTGCTGTGTAATTTATCACCGCACAGCCACAGGCTACAACATATGGTGTTCTCAGCGAAGCACCCGAAGGCAGCTTGGTAGGGCTCTATGAAGATCAATGATACACCAAAGAATACCATTAAAAGACACATTCATCTTCCCCTAATCAATAACAGCCTTAAAATGATCTCCGTGACACACTATTCTTACAAGCATTGCTGCTGGGCTTCTTCAGCTCACTTGTCATCTTCTGGCTCGAGTCTTATTACTGCCAGCTACTCCATACGCTCCCCTTAGTGGAGGAATTTGGCTTCCCCTGAAACTTAACAGACAGAATGAGGAAATGTAAAAGTGACATCAAGTTCAATGAAGATACTGAAATGCATTCAGTCTCTTCAATAGCCTCTGATACAAATGGTGCATGCGGCAAGCGATTTTTTTGTGTCTTTTATCAGATCAAAAAGTCTACTCTTCCACACCCTTCATAGATTTTAGCAAGCCATTGCTAAGGGGATTCAGAATTAATGCAAAGCATCTCAGATCTGAATAAAAAGCAATTAAAAAGAAAGACACAGCTGACTAAAAATGCAAAGCATAATTTATCTTTATGCACAGGCAAAGCATTGTGTGAATTTTGTTCTCTCCATCAACAGGAATTCTTGCCCTCCTGGGATGGGCTTTATCCTCTGCATGGAAAAATCAAGGGTTAGCTCTTGATGAAAGGATGTCCTGAAGCAGCATCTTGAGGGTGCCAGAGTCCCCCAAGTTTCTTGATCAGGCTGGCTAGTGTCCTAACTGCTGCATGAATGGGAACTGCTAGTGGCCTGTGTCCTTGCAGTTCAGCTGCCCTCAGGGTATGTCCTTGCAGTTCAGCTGCCCTCAGGGTACCTCCTAGTGAGCACCCCACAACCTCCTGGACCACAACAGGACAGCTCTCTCTGTGGTCAGGGGAGCACAGAGAAGGGCAGTACTTTCCTTGCTTCTTGGAAAAACAGACAGGCAATATCCTTTTCCACACAGAGGCATCACTGAATCAGAGGATGCCTGTGGGTCCTCAACCCTCCCATCAGGAAATGGTCTTTCCAGGCAATTCAGTATTCACTCTCTGAAAAAAACAAATACTACGGTTTTGCTTTGGCTGAGAGAAAACAGATGCTGCTGTTGCCAGGGGCAAGGTGGCTAACATATGTTAACACATCCTAGAGAAATCCCTTTTATTTCTGTTGATCAAGATACTAAGTCAACATATCTTGAGCATTAATGTCAGTGACATTGTTCATCTGCCTTATAATGAGCTTGGTCAGCGTAGTTGAGCAGGGTTTACCTTCACAATATTGAGGGCAGTATCTCAGAAGCCATCTAGGAAAGGCCTCCACAGTCAATGTCCAGCAGTAACTCCGAGAAACTTCCTGCACCTATGACACATACTTGTCCCTAAGTTCACCACATCCGATTTACCGCTCTTCAGCACTGTGTGGAGCATGTGTAGGAAGTCCCTTGCTTTACTACCTAGCTGGAGTTTAGTTCTGCCTCATTAAAAACATCATTGTAGCTATATGAATGAGATTTCATTAGGTTCTTGACAGATATTCATTTTGTAGAGGTCACAGTCATGACATTATATGACTGTTTTTCTGGACCTAAAATATAGTTCTGCCCAGCTATAAAGTTCAGATTTGAACCTCCTGTGCTGGGAAATCCAAAACATATGCATATATTTGAATTCAGAATTGCACTTCAGGGAAGTACTAGTATGGACTGAGCTGAGAGGCTACACCCCTAGAATATCCAGAATTTGTAGCATTTGTTGCAACTGAGGCTTTGCCCGAGATGATTCTCCCATCTGATGCTGAAACTTGCAACTGTGAAAAGGTTTATATATACTTAAGCAACAATTACAGCTAGTGATGTAAAAGTAATTCCCACATCAGAAATATTTCAGAAATTAGGAGAAAATATAACTCACTTTTGATTATAATTAGGTTTCCTGTGGTTAGTTTAATGTTTTCTCATTTACTTTTTCATTCTAGCAGTGTAATCAGTCACCTGGTTCTTTATGAAGTATGCACCATGGTGTACATGCAAAACTTCCTGGAGACAGTCTCAGGACCAGCTTCTGCAAATGTGATGCCCCAGGCAGGAAATGGGCATGGTGCACACACATATTGAGAAAAATAATAATAATAATAGTAATTAAGGAACAAAGCTTAGCTCCACTTTATTGCTTAAAACTAATGTAGTTATTATACTGAGCAACAGGACTTTTAATTTCTAATTACAGTATTTATTTTCCTAAACAGATTTCGAAGTTGTTGCAAAAACCTGGATAATTGTTTCGCATGGGCAATTAAATACTAGGACTAAATAAACAATATTCATTGGACAGTTATGGTAAATTATGCAATTATTTAGGAAAACGAAAAATGAATAAATAGTTTGCACTTCTAGCCTTTGGGAAAGGAACCACTTCGGAGTTTCTTATTAAAAATGGTAGGATTTTTTCTGTCTTGTAAAATTCAGACTAGAGATAGTTTAGAGAGCTGCTTGCAAACTGGATCCGTATTTGTGGTGAGCATGAAAACTCAGAAGAATGTTTATTCACCACTTAAAACAAACCTCTTTTGAGCATAAGACTCTGTGGCAAGATTTTATTTTCCTTTAAAGGGAAATGAAATTTGGCGGGAAGTTGAAACAGGGCATAATGAAGAAAATTATCTTCTCCAAATCTTTCTGTATTTGGTTCCATTCCATTCCAGCTTCTCTGCTTTGAAGGATGAATCAATATTTCCACTTTTAAGGGAACACATAATTTGAGTAGTTTTAGCAAGTACCCTATTTACTACAAGGAGGTAAATTAAAATGGGTCTTTGTGATTAGGTGCTTTCCATAGGCTCCCACTGAAGCTCACCAGCAACTCATTAGCGCTGCTCTAATTCCAAGACCACTGTCTGCATTCCCATTTAAACTCTGTATTTCACCTGTTCTGAAAATGAAGTTTAATATATGCTTTGTGTTTTGCTGTGATTTTTTTTTTTCTACTGGAAGTTGCACAGAGAAGGTAGGGGGCCATCTACCCCCAACTGCTGCTACAGCTTCCATTTTGCAGTTCAGTTCTAAGTACTTCTTCCTGTGCTGTTCTTAACTTCAAGCATCCAAATAGCATTTTAACCTAAAGTGTTTCCTAGATCAGGACATTGATCTTTCATTGTGGCTTATCACTGTGAGACTGGAAACAAATGAAACCTTTTTTTTTAACCTTTAACTGTTGGCATGAGAGTAGCTTCATAAAATTCTGCCAACTATCCCCTAGATAATTGTATGTACTTGTGCATCCACATGTGTTCATTTCAATGTATTATCAGTATTAACCAGCTGTTCCCTTTACTGAGTACAGGGAATACAAGCAATACTCTAAATGTTGATGCTGTCACATCTAATTGCCCAAAATAAACCTAACAATATTCCAGGGAAAACCACTGCAGGTATCACTACATATGCTCACTGAGGGATGTCTAATAAGGAGTCAAAACAGAGCATGGAATGCCAGAAAACACCGGTGTCCCACCATGGACTTTAGCAAAACTAGTGATTGCAAAATTTTGATCCTCTCTCTTGGCTGCATATGAAGCTGTGGCTCTAGGAAAGCACAACTGAGAAACTTGCCTGGTACTTGCAATTATTTTTCATGAGGAAAAGAAAATTTCAAGCACTGCAATATCTTCCAGAAAGAGAAAATCTTATTGGGAGGCTTACATGACAAAGCCACTCATCTCCTAGAAAACCAGACGTGTCTTAAAACTAAAAGCTTTGTTAAAAAAAGAGGCAATATTAGAGCCAGAAACCCATGAGCACAAACATTCACAGACAATTTATAATTCTGTACCATAAATAGTTAGTCCATAATTCATTGACGAAGAGTTAATGAGAATATTTGTAACTAATACCCATAAGAAAGATAAGGGACGGTATAATGTGGTTTATACTTTCCTACAATACTTTTCAAGGACAGCAGGGAAAGGCTCCTGACAGCAAAAAGCAACAAGAAATATTGCACTGACCTACTGATTTCCTACAATCCCATCAAAGTAATCCATGTGTAGAGACATTAAAGAACAATTTGTCCCAACTGACAGTTTCCAAATAACTAGATGCCTTTTAATTGCTAGCATCATTAACCTTAATAGTATAATTGTATAGCTCCAAATAATAATAATAGTAATATAACTTCCTTTCACTTCCAAATTGTTCAGCAAAAACATAATGCACAGAATAAATTCTAAGAAGGAAGAGAAAAGGAAAAAAAAATTCTAACAGATAAGAACAGAAATTTTATCAGTTTTATCTGTCAGCTCACAAGCTTTAAGGAATATCTTCACGTAAAGCTCCTTAGACAAGTAATGAATATTAATAATTGCCAAGTGCCTATAGGTTTTAAGTGACCTTTTCAAACAACATGTCAGCTCTCCCCATTCTGAGGACACACTATGGAGCACTGTATAAAACCAGTGTTGTCTTGAATGATTCATTCCAGTGGAAACACAGGTTTCAGCAATGCTACTTGCTACAGTAACCTCTGCTGAAGACTTGCTGACATACTCTTTCATTGAAAAGTTTAACTATGCATACAAAAAAAAGGAGGGATGTTCTCTCTCCCCAAACAGACCAAGAGGCCTTTCCCACCTAGTCTGTCATTCCTGAGACACTCAGGGTTGGATACTGGTCACTGCAAGTTGTCTCTGCATTCAAGAGAGAGGGAAAGATATCTCTGAAAGGTAACTCAGATTTAACGTGCTCAGTGACCCTCTGGGGGTAGGTAGTAGGTGAGTTAGTCTGTATCTAGCTGGTGCTGAGATGCATTTGGATTAAAATTATCTACCATGTTTTAAACAGAATAGCACATGTGAGATGAAAGGAAAATTCCTTTTGTAAGACAAATCTGACTCAATAATTGTAAATAATCTGTATTGTAAATGACTGTAAGTAATTTTTTCATAAATAACCTAACTATTCTACTAGTTTTGGTATAGTCGTGTTCATGGAAAGGGGAGAAGCCAGCAGATCACTTCATTCTGCATTATGGAACATAATGTAGCAAATGTCTGATTCAGCACATAAACCTCTGGGTAAGGAGCACTGGCCTTCAAGGGGAGGCAGTTGCTCAGTGTTTCAATACATGCATAAGTGCTGCATTAAATATAAATCCCATGTTATGCAGTTTTCTATGTCAATGAAAAACACAGAACTTAATTATATAACCTGAATATTAATCTTTGAGAGCAAACATCATTAGAAAGCAAGGAATGAGGAAGAACAGCCTCCTAGATAATGCTTGTCCTCATCTCTGTTCATATTTTGGCCAGTTACACTCTTCCAGTTGTCCTTTGCTGGCCTTTTCATCATCTTTTGACTCTTTCCTCACACATAAAACAGGGATAATAATTCTCAGCACCTTTAGATTGTGCTTTGAGATCCCTTGATAAAAAGCCAATCACTACAATGAGGTTTTCTACAGTAATTATAATTGTCCTGAAAGGCATTAAAGTATACAAAGAGGATAGTCCTTACATTTTGAACTGTAAAATATGCTTGGCAAAAATAATTATTTAATGAAAGTGTCATTTCCTAAATGTTAAAAATTCAACAAAGCAAGAAGCTTACAAAATTTCTATTTCTCATACCTTCAGTTTTGCATTAAGCACACTGATTTTTCAGAGACAAGCCACATCCAACAGCAGTGAACACTTTTTTTGAATCTATATTCTGGATGAGCAGTACTATACTGTTTCCTGAAAATGTATTTCCAGGGAGGAGCGCAGTGCTTGAAGCCCTCATCAATTCCTACAATATGCTTATATTGTTGGTTTTGAGTTTGGTCTGACCCATGCTGGGGTTTTTGAGCCTACTCACTTCTGCTGCATTACAGCAGGCCATAGCTAATCTCCACAAACCTTTCTTCCCTGAATTAGAGTATAATGTGATCAGTAAAACCTAGATAGGCATTAGGCTACATCCAGATAGGCTACTTTATTTCTTGGGACAAAGTCACTAAGCTTAAAAGTCAGCCACAGACATACTTAACAGCCTAGATAGAAAAGTTATGGACTGGTCTGAGGACAGGTACATGCACAACTTCTAGTATGTTTTAAATTTAGCACTTCTGTTGAATATTGCATTTTCCTCCCCACTCTATGCTCAGAGTTGATGCTTACATAGCAATATCATATTGTGGGACAGATCTATCAAAATTCAAGAGGATTTGATTCTTGCCATAGCATACACACAAATGACTTAAAAATGAAGTAAGACAAAACAAAACTACAATTTGATTAACAGATGTTTCCATAAAGGCTCAGCTCTAGCAAAGCTATCTCCAGTGCACTATGAATATTCTTGTTAAAAGGGACATTTAAATATTGTGGTTCTCTAGAGCAGCCTTGTTGAGATCTATGTGGCAGGAGTGTTATGCATGATGCTCCCAACAGAACAGTTGAAAGCTTGAGATACCCCATAGACAACTAGAAGCAATCTTGCCATCAATCATCTCCAAATTTTATCCAATCACTTTCATAAACTGTTATTTTATATGACTTTGTCTGGAGATGCTCCTGGGAGAGCTTCTGCTTCCAAACAGGGAAAGGCAAAAGAGCTGTTGTTAATCTTTCATGCTAAGAAAACAAGATTCAACTAATAAAATACAATCAGCAAATCAGTTCAGTGTAGTGAAATACTGCCAAGCCTGCTGCCTAAAATCTTTTTGTATTTTGTTAATGCCAATTTTTGTGTTTCTCTTGTATTTTTTGTAAATTCCAAATTATTCTCTTTTTAGTTGCATGGTTTAGGTATATAATTAGGACACGGGCATTATGATATAAATGTTCCTCTGTAAAAAATTCTATAAAGCTGGGGCAGAGAATGCTTTTGCTTTGCCACTAAAAACCTCTTTTGTCTTAATCTTCTCTGTAGACACCCTTAAGGCTTCATATGAGAAGAAAATCATCAAAGAGAAACATACAGATTGTCTCTTATAAAATGCTGATATCAGCAGAGCACAGGTTTTTCGAACACAGAGGTAATATTTTCATCCATTAATACCTCAACCAAGTATTATTGCTTTTTGTCACCTATAAAATTCTGTCTTACTTTTAGGCTGCAGACTAGCAGTTACATATTGGGAGATGGCTGTCTATACTGTCTTTGCTATGTGCTGCATAGCAAAAGAGTTGACATTTCTTGGGAACAAGCCACCACACTCACAGAGCTTCATGTTACATTTGATATTCAGGGATGTTGTTCATTAGTTTGTGACAGCTGTTGCCAAGTTCTGCTTCAGAATGCGCTGTAAGAGTGAAAGCATACTGAGATCAAAGGTAAGCTTTATAAAAAAAGACTGCTGTAGAAAAGTTAGAAGAGGAAAAAGTTTGCTACTAAAATCATGTAAGACTGTAGGACCAGATAACTGAATTTCCCCTTAAACAAGCTCATTCCCCCCGAGATGAAGATGAACTAGAAACTGACTTCTTGGGACCTCTGAACTAAAAAAGATTCTTTATTCTGCATGTGATCACACAGAAGGAACTCTGTAGGGATAGTCATGATCAAAAATATCTGCTTGGTGCAAATGAAAGTGATACCATATGTTAAAAACATATTTCTGACACTTACAATGAACAATGAACAATTCTGCTATTGATGTACTATAAGAAGCTACTAAAGACTATGACTTTAAAAGGGAGGTGACAAGATTAAACATGGAGGAAAAAATATATACACTTGCAGGAGTTCTCTTATTTGATAAAAGGTCAGGAACAGTTTCTCTCCAGACCACAGCAATAGATTATTTGATTTGGGTAAGAGTAATCCCAAGAGCCATGTCTTTTGCCTTTGGGTCTTCTGTTTGCTCATTAAAGCTAGGACGAGTTGTTCACGTACCTCTTCAGACAGGCCTAAATAATTGTGCCCTTCTGCAAAGCTCTTAGGAGCAATCAACTGCAATTCATGAGACTGAGGCACTCACAGTTGTTCAATGTGTGTTACTGACCGATACTTCACTCTTGCCATTATAACTAGAGCTTTAATATAAGTAAAAATAATATAATAGAAGAGTTTTCCAACTTCTTTTCTCCTTTGGCACATTTACCAGTTTATATATACATGCATACACATTTAAACACTCGTGAAGAAGTACAGTTTAGATTTTGATGCTCAGTGGATCAAAGTGTTCTGCAAGGACAAGGTTGTAGGCTTCCTTGTTCAAGCCAACCAGATGGCCACGTTATCCAACTGGCTGAACTGTTCCTGTGTGACACAGAAAGAGAGGACTGATAAAATGTAATATGGAAAAGGATGATGAAAGAGGAGTTAAACAAAAAAACCCAGGCTTACTGCTTCAACTTGTGTCCAAGAAGACATTACACCCATTTGCCTACAATCACTCGCAGTATTAAACTGCACAGCTGCGATATGGCTTGGTGGTCTCATTCTCTATTGGCATTGCCTGGAACTTCAGGGAAGGTACCTCCCCCTTATCTAAGCTAGTGGGCCAGTAAACAGCAAACAGCTCATAGTCCCTGAAGAGTACTATGATCATTATCAAAGAAGTATCTGTCTATTCCTATGGAAATACTGGAATATAATTTCCCAAAAGACATATGAACTACTTATGTCCAGCTTCCTGTATTCAGCTAAAAGCTTATTATATTCAGCTCACAAGTTCCTTCTCCCCCACTCAACAAAATATACCTACTTCCCCTGAGGTCCTTCATAAACAACAAGCTGTTTGCAACAAAACCCAGCATCTCTCCAAACTAAGTCTCGGCAAAATACCCATCAACTCTCAAAATCAGTGAAGCCCCATCAGATGCAGTCAGCATGGAGGAACCTCAGTGGTCTTCAGCAACGCTCTAAGAGGTTTCTTTCTTGTAAGAGGCAGCAGGTCACCAACATGGTAAATTCTAAAAATTAACAAGAATGAATTGCACAGAAAATTGTGGCTCAAGTAGCAGTCAGACTCCTTAAGAAAAATGCCAGTAGCCTAACATCGTGCATGAAAAGCTCTCTGCCCAATATCCAAATAATTCCTACAAAAGCATCTGCCAACCCCTGGAGCTCAGATCATTTAGAGAAATAATGTACTTGGACACCCTCTTTTTTACATTCAGTTTACACACTCACTCCAGTCTTCTGCTTCTATTTCCTGATAGGAAATATATCTAAGCCAAAAAGAAAGAATTCACTTTTATGGGACAGTGTGATCTTATTTGGTTTAAAAGCTTCTGATCTATAAAAAACATGATAACAAAACACACCATGTGGTCCCTGTTTACTTAATTCAATATTTCCTCAGGAATTCTGGTACTGTCATAAATATAACTTCTTGCTTTTATTGCTTTAGAGATATTTCCCTTTTTCAGAAATTCTAACAGAACTAAATTGTTAACATAAATTTTGCCTTCTTTACACTAATGTTACCAATCAAACCTATGGGATAGTAACCAGTGTCAATGCTGTTATGAACATTGTTTCTCTAATAACACAGTATGGATGGTACTTCTGTCTTTTGAAAGAGGCCATAAAATAAACTCTTCAGGGAAGAAATATCTGGCACTTCTGCATATCAGACATAAACACTCCTTCCCTTTTTATGGTCACTGCCAGCTTGACAGGTAGAGCAGAGGGCCAGCCACCTCCTCTGCACCTTCCCCCACTGTGAGGGTCCACAGGTTTCCCTGGCCACCAAGCTGCAGTGGGGGGGGGGGGGGGGGGGGGGGGGATGGGGTTTTCTTGGAATGCACAGATGAGACACTGCTTTTTAGAGCATTTTCACTCAATCCCTTTTTGAGGTCTACTGTGTGTTATGAAGCTGGCTCAGGAAAGGACATATCTCTACCTGCTGCCCAGTTAGATAAGAACCTTAATCGGGAAATCTCTGTGGTTCTGGGTTATTTTGTCCACTGCCCTTCTGAAGGTAACTCTGCCTCAGGTGGTCAAAGACCTGGCCATCAGAGCCAACCTACTCCTGAATTCCCCAGCAGTACCCTGAACTTTGATCCTTCTGATAGCTCAACAAAAAAGGAATAAGTCTTACTTTTTCCCCTGCAGTTGAGCATATCAAACAGATCCAAGCCATTGGATTGTCAAGCACTGGAACACACTGCTCAGGGCAGTGGTTGAGTTATCATTCCTGGAAGTATTTAAAAGATGCATAGCTGTGGTGCTTAGGGACATGGTTCAGTGGTGCTGGCTCTTTCTGTTTCTTCCCTCATCATTCCCTGCAAATGGAAGGACCTGTGATACAGAACCTGTGCTCCTGATCTCTTACCTAGTTGTCCAACACCCTGAGGTCTCTCCTGATTGCCCTTGGGATTCTTGTAGCAATTTTATTACTGCCCACCTGAAAAACCAGTAATGGACAATGGTCTGAGGGCTGTAGCCCGGTGAAAAGCTTTCTCTTCACATCTTCAACTCAAGCCCCAGGGAGGCAGCCGATTTCCCTAAGAAATGGGTCCAAGCTGCACAATGGGCCTTCTGTTCCCCTCTGGAGACAGTCTCCTATGACACAACCTGTCTTTTTTGCTTTATGGGAGCAGTTTTGATGCAGGGCATAGGCTGACTTAACCTCGGTGGCACTGCCATGATGGATGAACCACTGCCCTCGTCATTGTTTCGTTCCACTTACACAACCTTGTACCTACGATTTTGGGGTACCTGGTGAGCTGGGGCAGTCACAGGGGAGATGTTCCTGCTGCACTGGGAAGGAGTTTGTCACCACTGCCCCCGACCCCTTGAGTTCAGCAGAGAGAGGATAAGGAATCCTCCATATCGTGCATTCTGTCTGTCCATTGGGCCTGTCTCAGGAAAGGTAAGCTGCAGTTCCAATAGTCCATTTCTCTCTCACATTTCCTGATAATCCTCAACATCAGGGGCTTCTTCTATAAATGTGGAAGGAGCTTGCCCATCACTGCTCTGGCCCTACCCAGATCTTGTGAGCTGCTGTCACATGAGCTGCAGGCTCCTGGTGGATCTGTCAGCTTCCACAGAGGTCTCCCAGGAACCCACTAGAGAGCACACTGCTGCAGATCACGCCGTAACTGGAACCGTTCGCTTCAGCAGTGCTAGATTAACACTTGGACTTGTTGACCTTAAAAAGTTTTTCCAGCCTAAATGATTCTATGCTTCTAAGTCCAGCTGTGCAATTTCATGGCTAGTTCAAGAGTGCACTTGGCACCCTCTGAGTTAAGGCTTGGCAGAAGCAGCCATGTGGATGCTGCACTCCCACCACCCCAAAGGAGCAAAGGAAGGCTGAATGGCAGCAGCATGTGAATGATGGAGTTTAGCACCACTAAGGAACCGTGTCAAAACTACTGGAAGGAAGTCTAGGTTACCTCAAGAGAAATTTAGTAAGTAGCATCACAATGCCACTTTCTTTTTTTCATTTGGAGAGCAAAGACAATAGAAGAAATAAGAACTACCACAGTCTATCTTTTTCAGTCTGACCAGAGGTCACACTGCTCCTACATTTGCATTTCCTAACTTTTAGACAAAGTAGTGTGTAATGTCTGTGACCTGCATGAGAGTTCTTGTTTACTTGGTGGAAAATCTGAAAAAAATAAATTGTTACTATAAAGAACTGGCTATTTTTTACTGACTTTTTTCTAGGAGAGAAAATAATTTTTAAAGCCTCTCCAAAATATTTAGATAGTTTTCCACCTTTCTACCGTAGGCAAAAATTCTCAACTCCTGCATCAGTGTGCTCAAACTTAGGCACACTTGAGGTTACTTCTACACCTATCCCCTGTCTTACTTAAGAGGTTTGCTTCTTCATAGCAGATATACTCCTTACAATAAGTATAATTTCTAAGACTATACTTACTTCTGACTCCTGAACAATATTTTTAATAGCAGTTCAGACACTTGTTTTCATCTGTTGTTACAACTACAGATTCATGCTGCTTTCTGTGAATTCCTCCGTTCCAAAAAAACCAGTAGGAATTAAGATCCTACTGTGGATGGGGCAGAGGGGGACTGGAATGTGTTCCTCCAAAAGAGTTTTATTGCCTGGAAGAGGTCACAAGGAGAAATGGCTTTTCCTCCAGCTCACGGGTTCAAATACCACCACCAACATGGTGTGAACGCAAAGCTTAAAATTCTCATTTAGTTCCCTACATGAAGTCTCCTTATCCTTGACTTGAGAAGAGCAAGATGAATTTCACTGATGGAGAATTTCAGGACAGTGCTTGATACATACTGACTTTATAATTAAAAATATACAACTGAAGGAAAGATGGTCATAAAATGTTGCCTAGGGCTATATCTAATACATGATGTTGTTTTAGTTTCCTCCTTACATTATATTTTTATCATCAACCCAGGGAGTTCATTAAATCTGTAAAGCTGTTGGAGGTTATCTGACAGCAGATTGTATTACTAGAGAGAACTATCGATCCAGGGTACTCAGTCTCATTACAGCACACTTCCATAAAGCTTGCAAGAGGCAGCAATCTGTTGCTTCTGCACTGACTACAGTTATTTCTCATGGATGGAATAATGAAATGTTTTCTGATGTATAATCATGACAGATTTTATCTGGAATGAGTAAAACAAGTAAAAGTCAGTCATAAAATATAGCATGGCTGGAATCAAAGGAAGTAAACTCCTCTGGTCTTCTATCAGATTGACAAATAACTAACATATTGTGCAGCTCCTTGTAAATGACATTAAATCTCAATCAGTTGTTTTCCTACTGTGAAATTAAAATGGAATTATTTATCTAGAATATCAAAAAGGGCACTGCATCATGAACTCTAGTCTTGTTTTGATGCACTTTCCCAATAATGACTAAAAAATGCCAAATGAACTCCCTTATCATTGAAAATGCAATATATGAAACCTTCAGCAGCACAGGAAATCACCACTGGAATTTTTAAAACCATTATTAAACAGGGTTTACGTCATAACACAGTGCTTGTAACTGGGATTCATGAGCTTGAAATTTGTGAGGAGGATCTCAACTTAAACAAATCTGCAACCCAAAGGACTCAGAGGAACTCTTTCAGCAGGTTTAACATAATGAAATACCAAATTATATGTACCAATTTATGTTACTATATTGACAGCTGGCAGAAGTATATTCCACTAAAGCAGTGATACGGTAATTTCAGTACCCTCAATTTAATCAAATTTCAATATTTGGGTTGAGGTTTTTGAAGGCTAATAGATGCACAATTTTTTTTCTCCTGGAAAGTTAGAAAAATTAAAAAAACTCCCATCTCCTCTGTATTACCCAGTTGATATGTAAGAATTTACAATCACTTTGTGGAACAGCCTGAACACGATTATGCTTTGGAATAGCAAAACACAGCTTAGTTGCTACCCTAGTGCCAGTAGCACTTGCACATTGAGGTTTTATCCAAATCTGGCCACATTATACCACTTCCATAAAACAATTCATACATGTTGATCTACAGAGATACCTCCCTGTCGGGAGGGCCTGGCAGAGGGGACCCTGGATGTACAGGGTTTGCCCCTGCTCCCTGCTCATGTGTGCCCAGATGCTGGGTCTGGATTGGTTGGTCGGCATTCCCGGGCCGGGGAAAAGAGCTCGGGCTCCTGTGACTGGAGAGATCACCAGCAGGCCTGATGCCATGCAGCTGGGAGAAATAAACATCTCTAAACATCTACCCAATATCGTCCCATATTTCATTTCTACACGTCTCATGGTGTAATACTTATTGAGAGAATTCCCACACAACATCATTGATCCATGCAGGACTAATACTTTGGGGAGGGAAGGGCAGTGGCAGAAAAAGGTCAAGAAAAGCCTGGGAGCACACTCCCACACAGAATTTAAAATTTAGGGACCTCTCAGCAATGTTCTGCTGGCAGGAGAGAGAGCTGGGTGAGAAACTCACAGTTCTTCATTCTGGCTGCTTCAGTCTGCTCTCTCGCCAAGCCGCCTCACAAACTGCAGAGGTCTGGTCCATGCTGTGGATGTAAAGGCATCTCCTGCACGTGATTTATGTGACATAGTTTGCATTAAATGCTATAACTTGGCACCTCATCCTACCTTCACACACTGCCCAGCACACTTCTTAATATTTAAATTAAAAATGCTAAGATGGCATGGCTGGTGAATGAAGAATTCAGAATGAAGAATTCTGTATGCAACAGCTCATCCACCTCATACCCAAAGTTTTCTTCACTATGCACTATCTCACTATAATTACAAAATAAGCTTGTGTCAGGGTGAATATATATAACTGACACCTGTCAGTCCAGAGTCTGGATTATATCCCATACATGAAAGAAGGAAATTAAAACAACATGAAACAGCTTTACTTCTGGCAATCCTTGACTTCCACATGCTTAATTTGACACAGCAGCATTCTTCTGAAAACCTGTTTTTTTGCATAGTCTTATACTATTACCATGTACATTGTACTTTCATTGCGTCCTCTAAATGTCCATTCAGTATTGGAGTGCTGCTCAGAAATAAATGAAAAATCGTATTTTAACCTGGAAAAGGAAATTGTATAGATGGACTGTTTGAAAGGAGTAAAAATGCAGCAGAAGATGCTCCCTATGAGCTTGTGACACCAGCAAGCAGGAAGGAACAGGAGTTGTGTACCTGGGCTAGGACTTGAGCTCCAATCACATCATTTCTTTATGGTTAGACCTCACAAAACCTTCCCTCTGCTTTTACTGAGGGGAGCCCACAATAGAGACCTTTCAGAGTTCCTCCATCCAGTTATTTTGCTCTGTGAAATGCATAGAGGTAATAATGTGAGACCTTTTCACCTCTATCAAATATTTTACAGCAGACTCACTGAAGAAAAACTGGCAGACAGACATGGTACAATCATGTAACCTAGAAAAGACTTTGCTAAAGTGCTGTTGAGAGCTGAACAGAACATCAGCAGCAGTCATTAACCCAAACACTACAATTTGACAAGCAAAAGACAAGAAAATCTGACATGAAAGACAGTTTGTTGAAGAGACTACACATATACGATGTACAGCATGGTCAGCTCTATAATTAGAGAAGTGTAGAAACCTCCTTAATGAAGGTGTCCTTAGATGTTACCAAATAATTTCACAAACTGCTTCTTGATGCTTTTGCACAGGGTGGTTTCAGAGTTTAGACCACCACATCAGAGCCTTATTTCTGAAAATTTGACCTCACACACAATGGCTGCTTCCCACTGGACTTTGAAATTGGCTGAAGCACAAAAATAATTCTGTCAGGTCTCCTACTGGCAATAAAGCAAGAGCGTGTTACACAGTAGATTTCTTCTTGCCATTAAAAGTGTCCATTCCTTCCACAATCTTTGGACTGCCACATTAAGTTTTTATTTTCTTCTTTGGAATGCAGTGTCTTTGTTTATTAAAGACCACACAAAAGGTAGGAAATTTCCCTTCTCCAACAATTAATGAATGATACAGTATCTCTGTTCTCTGAAAAATGGCAAGTAACTTGGACTGAGTGAAGAAGTGTCCCAGGCAATGCAACAAAGATATGAAATATAACATTGGATTGGAAAAATGAAGCAACAATTAGGAGAAAGATAACTTTCCCTCTAACTATCCCATGAATGGGAACAATATCAGAACATCATACAGCATTCTGCCATTTTCCTTTTACAAGAATTAAATAAAACTGGAGAACCTATGTAACACTTCATTGAGAGCTGGGAAAAGTTGTTATAGTGAAGGACTTCAGAAGTAAAACTGTTTGGTTTTCAAAATAAGACCAAGAAGAGATTTGATTACAGCAAAGCTCTACCTTTTCAGGGAGAAAATGCCAATATTAAATGCCTATTTAACTGAATGGGGAATGACTTAACAAGAACCAATGACTAGACGCTGAAGCTAGATAAATTTAAATGAGAATTAATGCCTCTACTTCTAGCAGAGAAGGTGATTAACCTTTGAAACAAACTACCAGAGGAAGTGCCCGTTACTCCATTGATTGAAATTCCAGATGAAGACTCGGTATGACTTTCTGGAAAATATCCTTTAGTCAAGCAGGTCAGTGGGTTCCACATGCAAAGCTTTTCTTTAGGAGTGAAATTTACTTTGCTTCATGAATGACAGGATTACAGCTGTCACATCCACATCCACACACATATGCATACACATCAACACCTTCACTTTTGTAAGACCCCAGCTCTTTCCAAAGTGAGGAAAGTTTCAGTGGGCTCTATAAAGAGATTAAAGAAGCCAAGGCTAATTACTCCTCTTCCCTTCTCTCTCCCCAATAAAAGTGAGGCAGGATATAGCTCCCATTTAGCATTTTCACTTGGAGGGACATTACTGGACTGCCAGTACAAGGAGCACATGTTCTTGGTGGATCACATGCTGTGCCTTGATTCCAGCCCCATTCAGCCACACACCAAACTAACAGGTAATTCAGCTCTCATTACAACAGTTGGAAAGCTACTCAGTGGTGTCAGTCAAGCAAACTGCCCCATTGCCTCAGCTCTTACTGGTGTCTCTGAATGGCAGATGGGGGTGGTTTGGGAATAATGACAGTGCTCACCAGAGTGATGGCAACCATCACATCCATGTGCAGCCTCACTCCTCCAGTCTGCCACAAGACCCAGAAGGACAGAGCAGCAGTTAAGTCCTATGTTTTCAAAAGTGTTTCATTAAATGACGTACGGAGGGTTTCACTCTTGAATTACCACTGCATCACAGGAAATGACATTGCAATAAATCTATGTGGGTTCCTTAACAGGATGATTAACTGATTTTCTCTATGAGTTCAATCTTACTTTAGGTGCATATTTTATTACACTGTCATTGCAACCTCACTGAGAACAGTCTCCACATTTTGTCAGGTAATGCATATACAAACCAGATACATCGCTCCACTGCAGTCATAGTCAGCTTTCCCTCTGACCCATCCTGATCCTTCTACTTTGTTTTCTCATGCTCCAGAGTCCAGAAAAGCTCTCCCCTCTTCCTTCCTCTGCTCTTTTATTATAGAATCATAGAAAGGTTTGGGCTGGAAGGGATCCTGAAGATCATCTAGTCCCAACCCCCCTGGCGTCGACAGAGACATTTTTCACTAGCCCAGGTTGCTCAGAGCCCCATCCAGCCTTGCCTTGAACACTGCCAGGGATGGGACATTAAAAAATTCTCTGGGCAACCTGTTCCAGTGTCTCACCACCCTATTCCACCTCAAAGTCATCCTGTTCTCACTTAGAGACTTAGAACTTTTGCTCTGTGAAAAGTTCATGTGAGGGGAAGAAAACTGTTAGACAACCCATTGCTGTTTATTCATGCTACCTGCTGTTTACTTGGGTGTTTTTTACAGTAAATAGGTATAAAACTGGCAATGGAGATATCATCACCAGCTACATCTCTTCTCTCATACAAGACACTGCACGTGGCTCACAAAACTGTGGTGAGCCAGCCCAACTGTATTTATTCCAAAGACATCCATTCACTGCTTGATTTTTTACTGCTGGCTGTGCTGCATTTAAAAAACTCACACCACCCATGAACTATTTCTGACTGCAGTGATATCCCCTGTATTTCAAAGGAGGGGTATTGTCATTCCACAAATCATACAAAATATTTTTATTTTACTCACTGAAAAATGTCAACTCCACAATGTTCTATGATCCTCAGAAAACCTTTAAGTTTCTCTTTGTTTTATGCTCATCTTAGTGCAGTAGGCTTTCCTCTGTTTGGCTGAGGGTTTTCAAATAAGCTGTGGCAGGTAATTTTGCCAGGGTTAAAAAAATACTTACCTGATCTGTCACAGGCAGTCTTAAAGACAGACCAGCTAAGTCTGTCTAAGTAGTACCTCCCACCCAAATATTTAAATAGCAAGTAATTTAATATGCCATAATAAAAACCTGCCTGATCCTGACAGCTCTAAATTTTGCAATGCAGAGTGCAGCTGATGGAAAAATAAGTGTATTAGGCCAAAATGTCCTGTTGTTCCAGCATCAAATGACTGCACTGCAGTTTATACATGAACCCCATAACCCAGAAACAGAAATGCAAACTCTAACTTCCCTTGTGACACAGGTGACTCATTGTATCTCCAAAAAAGCAAATAATTGTGCATCTCCTACTAGGTTTGAGTAAGTTTTCAAGGTGTTGCATTTAGAAACTCTTTACATATTCTTCGAGGTATTTATGACCCCAGTGATATTTCCTGCATGTATAAAAGGGAATATTGCTGGGAGGAATACCAAAATTGAATATTTAAGTGTATTCATTTACAAAGTCTTCTTCAGCTTGGCTAAAACATCAAAATACTGCTTGCCTTGTTGTCAAAACTTATTTCTTTCAAACTTTCTGAGTCTAACCAGAGTCAGTGCCAAGAGCACCCCTCTTAAACTGCCAGAAAGTCTGATCAGCGAGTAAGGAACAGCTCACCTAAACAGTTCCTTTCTCAGCCACACATCCAGCCTGAAGCAAAACCAGAAATATATTTCTCTGGGATCTCACCACGTCCCTCAAAGCTACAGCTTGAATAGGGTGTTCACTGAACATTCCCTAACAGGAGAACTCTGTTCAAAAATTCCAGCGTAAAAAATTCAAATTATTTTGGTGAAGATGTCAGTTTTAAAGAGGCTCCTGAAAGAAATGTGAGACTACTGAGCCTGCTGAATTCTTGTATTCAGCTGGCTTATAGGCCTACATGACTACCCCAGCATATGCATGGTCTTTCACTATGCATTATCTTAAATTACCGAAAAACCTAAGTATCTCACCTACATTCAGAAGATGTCCTGAATGACCATTTCTGCATCTGCAGAACAATTCCTACTGATCATGGACAAGGTGTCTTGTCTAGGTACAATCTGTAACTGTAAAAGAGCAAAGTTAAATTGTTCAGTTAAACTATTTTTGCTCCTAAAACAAACGCTCAACCCAGCAGAACAGATAGGGAAGGAAGAGCATATTTAGCATAGTAGGGTATCAGCTTAATTTCTGTCCTCTCAAACCTTTCACTAAAATGATAAAAAAATCTCACCTGAAGGGTTGGTATCCTCACCTCAATTCAGCAACAAGGGAACAAACCCAGGAAATGTCAAGGGATCTAACGGGGAGGCTTTTGGCTGAATCACTAAGACCCACTTCTTGCTGAGCTTGTGTCCCATGTTTTTATTCATTAAACATTTTTCCTAGATATACCATCATAAAATACAGTAAGGATATAAAAATATTCATTTTGTCCATCTGAGTGTAAGCCAGACCAGAAGCCAGGTTCTGAGATTTATAATCCTGCCATTACTGAAATAAACTGACGCCGGAATACACACACAAAAAAATCATAGTTTTCATTACACCTCCTCACCTTCAAAGTGCACCCTTTACGATGAAGTGAATTAAAAAGGAGAGAATGCTCCTCTTCTTTTTAAGTACTAAATCCCAGGGAAAAAAAACCATCAAGATTTAAAGGAACCACTGATAAATAAATTATAATTCAGAACTGCAATTTTTAGGATGCATGGTTCTTTTAATAAAATCAGCCTTCGAGCACCAAAATGAGGAATCACAGGGAATTAGACCTGTGTTTCTGCTGCACTGCTATGGCTCTGAAAATACAGGGCCCTCGCTGATTTACAACACTGGCACTGTCGATTCCACCAACTGACTACTTACAGGCTTTGCTGCTAGTTTGAAATAGTGCTGAACTTTGGCCAGTGCAGGAGTTTGATTATGGAGGCAATGCCTCCTCGTCCTCTTCATTATGCTGATAAAACAGCAGCTAGCACTTCAAATTAGGCTGAGCTTCTACTTTAATTACGGGATTTTTACTAAAGCTTGTCTTTTGGTGTCACTTCAGGAAATGTGGAGTCTGCATGTGTAATGTAAAAACAACTAATTGATTCTGTACCACTGTGCCTGCATCACTACTTGCAATAGATTATGGCTCCTGGTATTTAAAGTGTGGAGGTGTAATATAGGGATATCCACTTGCTGTGTAAGTAAATATTCAGTATGAAGAAAGGCTTTTTCCTGAGTGGTAATGCAAGCATTGAATTAATTTCTTTTATTGTATTAGATAAAATTTAAAAATAAATAAACAAAAGTTTGATATGAAGAATATTTAGAAAAATGGCTATCTATATATAATGACAGATTGCTCAAGTTTAAAAACTGAGTCAAATGCTGAATTTAATCAATATGTGATTGTGATGGCAAAGTCAGATTCATGAACATTATTAGAAGCAGACCTGCTAGGAATAAAAAACCCAATTCCTTACTAGGAACAAGCAGTACCTCACATGAATGCTGATTTTTCCAGCTTTATCAGAGATCAGAAAGAAACACAGCACTGCACTAAATTCTCTCATGGGCCATGACATTCCTACAAAGTATTAATGAAGGTCACAGGTTACAAGACATTAAAAAGAGTTCAAAAATCAGGTGATTTCTGTTTTCTTTTTAGGCATCAGCCATTTTCAGGAATTAGCTTTCCTTCCCCTCATCAGACCCCCATGGGGTAATCTTGCTTATTTAGGACATCTGCAGACACACCCACCAACAGCCAAAGAAGTGGTTACAAACTGGCCTTCAGGGTTACAAATCATCTGATTTTGGATGTCTAATGACACAACTTTGGATGCAATGAATTGTGCCCTAGAAGTGTGTATTACTGTCCACAGAGTGTAACAAGAGTCCAGACAGATAACTAGTGCAGACATCTCCAATTACAGAATCACAGAATATTCTGCTTTAGAAGGGACCCACAAGGATCACCAAGTCCAGCTCTTACAGGAATGGCCCATAGAGGGATCAAACCCACAACATCGGCATTATTAGCACCATGCTCTGACCAACTAAGCTGATCTCAGGGTCAGATGAACCCCACCCTCAGTATCACTGTGGCAAGTCAAGCCCAGCAACTTGGATGCACAATTATCCTACAAAGAGGACCAACATTTTCAGGTACAAGCACAGAACTTCTTTCCCAATCATACTACTTCCAGCATAATACAATTAAGTGACCTGCCACAGCAAAATACACTTCACAACCAGGAGGCACCTCCATGTGACAGAGATAGTGTCTTTCTCCTCTGATGAGGGTGTGTAAATGCCTTACAGCAAACAGGAACTTGAGCTCCTTTACCCTCAGGTTGAACAGCATAATCTCATTACTGCTTTACAAGCAGTACCACACATCAAACCTAGGGTCGCTCTGTTTGCACTATGGCAGTTCTAAACTTGCTGACGGATTTATTCAGCCACCATTCCCCATTCCATGGTGTATCATTATCACTTCAGTCAACATTCCTAGTACGAAGAAACAATCTATTCCAGAGAATTACTGATCTAAGCACACTTTCTACAAATTAACAGTTATGTTTTCAAAAGTCACCACCCATACATGTAATGAACATCCTGATATGAACAGCAACACTCAGCACCAGACTATAAGTAAGTGATGTCTAATTCACTCCTCCCTTTCCCAAGTGTGACCCAGGTCTGCCCAGCTACAATCCTGAGTAAAGCTGCAATTGTCCAAGAAGCCTTATGCAAAATAATTTGTTTGCAGAGAGGCACTAATAAGTGGCCATTAAAAAATGAAGCAAAGCAAAACAACTCTTCCCCTCACCTCCCCCCCTCCAAAAAAATTTGGTATATTTTTGCAGAATTCTGGGGAGAGGGGGGAGTGGAAAGTAAAAATAATTAAAAGGTGAAAGACAGCACTTCACTTCTCCTCACCCCCGCAGCTTGTCCATGCTTCAGTGAGCTCAGTGGAGGCTGCTGCATCACCAGCATGCAGCATGCTGGATCATCACTTGAATGGGAGCCAGCCAGCCATGGCAAGGATAGACTCATGGGCACTAAGCAGAAAAAAAAGTCAATTTTGAGGTAATTACATGTTGAATGCCCTTCTTAACCCACAGCTGTTGGGGGCATTCAGCACATATGGTTAAGGTTGATGAAATTTTTAAAGTCACTGAAATTTATAAGGTTACCTTGGCAGGTCACCCAGCTTGAATTTTTTTCTTGCTAGTGTATGAAAGAGCAGAGAGTGAGAGCACACTGTTTACTGATTGTAGAAGTGAATGCAGTCATGCTGCGTCAGGAACTGCTCAAGGACCAAAACTGAACCAAACCTCCTCAGTGCTCCAGGGAAAATGACTGAGGGAGAAGACAGACAGGAATAATTATTCATTGCTTCCTATAAAGCACCTTATCGCTCTCTCCATCCCTTTCCCCCAACCTCAAAAGAGAGGAAAGCATTAATAAAGAAAGATGTTACTTCCCTTTCTGGTTGCTGCATGCCTTTGGATGTGGGTACTTCCTGCAGTGAGTCAGGGAACTTCTTATAGCTCTCAGACTAATTTTTAGCTCAGTGAGGAATTTTAACAATATTTTTGGAAGAAAAAAATCCTCAAGAAATATCACTTTTCTTTTTTTTTTTTTTTTTTCCAAAAAAACACATTCACAGGAAGGGCTTGGCTCACAGTCATGGCCACTTGCCATTCCCCTTAGATTTTTGTCACATATTTTATGATACCAGGTGTGTGGCTTCAAATACAGTTGAAGTAAGTAGCCACAGAAAGACATAATTACTTAGAATAGACTGAAGTCAGTTGGAGTTATTTACAGTCAGCTCTTTGGACCATTCCCCACCATCACAGAACTGAATCCTTGTCTTTATGAGGAGCCAGGCACTGAAGAGCTGTCAAGACTAAATAAGGCTTTTTGGCCTTAGATGCTGCCAGGAGAATTCCCCCCCTTACTTGCCAATCCCTCTTCTGCTATTCTCTGTTAATAGAGGGGCCTCGGCCACAGTCTCCAATTAACGTAGCCATGACCCTGCTCCAAAAAGTTCACTCGCAAAAGAGAACATATTTTCTACAAATTTTCTTGCTTTTTATTTTGAGTCAGTCTTTAAAGCTGTGTCTGTCATTTGTCTACAAACAGGCCTTACAAACAGACCTGTACGTTATATGAGGCAGTAAGTCATTAGCTGAACAGCGCACAAAGTGAGAAGTCATCTGATTTGGAGGATCTGAAACGATCTTTCCCAACAAAAGGATGAGGATTCTTTTAATTCATCACTCTGTAAGAAGGCTCCAGTGTTCAGCCCTATACAATACAAATTCAGTGTTATTACAGAGTATTTCCATGCAAATCACTATGGAATTGCATTGGCATCTTCAGAGAACTAATCATGATAAATGCATTGCAAACTTCTTTACAGTTTTTTAATGAGTAAAAATGTAGATCTGGGTGATTCATAGAAGAGGCAAGCTTTGGACATTCAAAGTTTGTGTTAAAAGAAATTGTAACAGTAGGACAACCTTACTGAGTCTTTGCTATTAACATTCCTTCATGACCTGGTACAAGAAGATGTAGACAGACCTGCTCTTTGGAAATCTCATACTTTTTATCTAGAAATTAGTTGCAAATCCTTGAGTAAGTACAGTCATGAAGTATAAAGGTGTAAAGTGAAAACCAACAATCTGTGCTTAGAAAAGTTGGTCAAAGAACATAAAAATAATCTCTAGAAGCCAGGATTATTACAGGAGTTCATGGCAAAAAGAGGCTTTGCATATGCATGGCACTGATATTGAGGGCTATTTAGTGAAGACTCAAACACATCCATCTCCACAAGCAGCTGGTCCCAGTGAAGATTTCCATGGCATTGCAGACACTTAAAACAGCCACATACTGGCCAGGTGCCTGGTAAAACTGGTAAGTGAAGTACAGTTAAACTGATATGTATGCATACTGTAATCTCAATTATCTATGTATTTTGGTATAACATAAACTTGAAAGAACTAAGTGATGCTTTAAACACAGCATGTGAAAAATTACCCATGTAATTTTTCCTTTTGGAAAACCAGACTAATTTGCAGTACTAATCGGTCTTACAACAGAAGAAGAACAAAAGCCAGCCATAATGGGCAAAGGCAGTCAAGTGTCTCAGCCATCTGAAGGGAGGTAAAAAGATCTTCAACCTTAGGATTAGAGATTGAGTTAAATATTCTGCACATGGAAAACTTTCAACTACGATAGATGTAGGTCATCTCTACAGGATAATGAGCTGAGTCCCCAAGTATTAACCAAAAAGTGAAGAGGAATCACCTTATTTTAATATTTTCTATGTAAAGATCATTACAAGCCACTCACCCTGCACCCTGACTATCAAGGAAGCAGGCTAACGTAAGTAATTTGAAAAGCAAGCCAGACTTCAGATTTATAAACTGGATGATGGAGGTTAACCACTCTGGTGATTCTGCTGTAGGTTGCTTTATTGCTGGTCTGTATTCTTGAGGAAGAAGGCAACAGCAAGTCACTGCTGGGACAGAAGTCACAGTGGTTTCAAGAGACTTGCCCAGGAAAAGTCCATTTAAAGCCCTTTCTTCCAAAACAGCTTCCAAAACCTTTGTACTAGAGTACTTTAGATTACTACCCAAGATTAATGACGGTGTTCACCAGCCACATGCCCTAACACCACACCCTAGTACAGTCTGTGAGGTCTAAATCAGACTGCACAATACAAATAGTCTAGCTGGGGCTTCTGGAAATATTTAGAGAGTAGATTACCACTGAGGTGTTGCTATTACTACGTGTAACTAAGAGTACCTAAAAAGCCAACCAACAATAGAGTCAAGCTTAATTCAAGTGGATCAATACAGTTTCCTGACTCAAATGCTACAAATAGTCATGAGGGACCAGCTCCAGCCTCTAAAGCCAGTAAAAGTCTCATGACTGGAAGAGCTAGTTGACAGGCTCATTGCTACAACCCCTCCAAAAGGATTTGAGATCTACATTGTTGTGTTTGCTGCTGGAAGAATTTCTGATGAAAAAGAAAGAAGACGCCTCATAAGTGAATGGAGCAACGGAATTGGAAGAAGTTAGCCAAGGATCTTGTCTGAGAGGGATCATGTTAAAAATGATCATGTTAAAAAAGACAGAATTGATAGGAACTGGAAAGTCAGAATTTCATTCAGAGAAACTGGAGCCTAGAGACTAATGGAGCAGGCAAGCTTCATGGTTCAGACTTCCGTGACTTCTGCAGTGCAGACTTCAATGTTGAGATAACTGTGAGATACTGTGCTCACTTGGCCCAAATGCTGTGCCCACAGAAAAGCTGGACTACAGTGAGTACTGATTCCTGCCAAGGAAACAGTTAACACCAAAGCACACATAGTTTTAATTTAAGTTCTCCTGCTGTCTAGAGGAGCTAATTGCAATCACAGGCTTCTTCCTCTCCCAAAGCACTAGCCATAGGTAATGGAAACATTTGTCATAATTACCCTTTCTGAAGAAGCTCAAATCAAATAAAATCACCACAACACTGGCTGTCTTGAAAAGGTATCAAGATGATCTATTTATATAGAGAGAAAGATGAAGTATTGCCCACATTCACAATATAGTTGTATTCACTAATCACACTGGGACACCACCAGCGCCTTCTCCTTTGAAGAACTGGGCAGAAGGAAACCACAGGAGAGAGTCAGGGTGAAAACTCCTCACTGCAGCGATCTTATGTAGGGGTGCTATATTTGTGTCCTGTATGAGGCATTTCAGCAGACCCATATGTTGTTACTATTCCTTTAACCATCCTTTAAGTGTTCCAACTTCACTGATAGTGTGGGAAGTGTGTGACAGATACACAGTTAGTATTTCCAATAATGATACACATGAATGACATTCCATTCAAACAGTTTAGACAACGGTAATAAAAAAGCACACTAAAAAAGAAAGGGGAATGCGTGTGTCAAATAAACTACCTGTAGCTTGAAAGATGAAGGAATAATTTAAAGTGTGCTATTAGAGTAGCAGAATTGAAATGAATGTCAGGCAAGTTTGAGGCTAACATGCTCATTATTCCTTTGATTGCAATGTTTCACAGTATTTAGCATGTGATGGAAAGCTTTCACTTATTTATGGTAAGAAAAGTAGAGTACAAATTATTAATAGCTCATCTCACTCACTAGGTGTTAAAAAGTAGCAGTGCAATGGCTGCTTAGAAAGCTCTCATTTAGGAGGTTTTAAAGGAAGTTCCACAGAGAATTCAAGCTAATAAAATACCTTTGAAAGATAACATAGCTTAGTGGTGCCACTTTATGGCAGTCTCTCAGAAAGATGCAGAAAGAACTAAGGCAGCATCCCAGCCAGTGCCTGCCATTTCAGTGGCTTTCAACAGCATCCCAGATTTCCAACCCAACACATATGAGTTCTTAAACTTGATTCCCAAGACAAACCACCCAGAGGAATGATCGATCTGCTTTTGATGATCCAGAGTAGGAGTCTTCAAGTAGCCTGAAAACTAGAGAAACTACTAAAGATGTGAGGCTGGCAGAAAGAAGGAACCAATTGGGAAATAAAAACCAAACAAAACCAATCCAACAAAATCCACCCCAAAACCAAATCAAAGGTATGCATCTCTGTAAGATACATATCCTATGAGTTCCCTGGGAAGCCTAAACACTGGAGTGGAAACACACATGTATTTCCTCTACTGCTGCCCAGAGGGGCAAATTCCACAACTGTAAGTCTCAACAATCAGGCCAGCACCATCCATCTGTGTGCCATCCTGAAGGGCTGATTAGAAAACCTGTTAGGTTAAGAACTGGATGCAAGTTCTGGTGGAGATACCTCAGTCAGTCATTCACTGCATCTCCCATATTTAAACTATTCCTGACCGATGTTTGTCCAACAAATTCCTAAAGAGCTCTAAAAGCTCCATCTCTTTCTTCATTATTCCTACTGTTGAAAAGTTTTCCTAGTATAACCTGCAGCTGGCATAAAATACCAATTCCTTTCTCTGAACAGAGACTAATCTTGTTGAAAATCTCCACCGGTACACTTAGATATTTGTGTTTTCTTGTATTTTTAGAAGCACACCTACTGCCAAGCTTGTGTAAACTAAAATGAGCAATAAGTAACCATGACTTATATTTTAAGACTCTCTAAATAACAACTCGGACTTCCAAAGAACCTCAAGTCACACTTGAACTAACTATATAGAAAAATCACTTCATCCACAAGCAATAAGCAGACACCACTGAGATAAAAAGCACCATCTGCTTAGCAGAACTCCATGACACTACACAAGAGTTTATGACAAAAAGTGAAATGCCAGGAGGAAAGCAAACTGATTTTTAAAAGTTCTGTATCTATTAATCAATAGCTCTTCTCCCAGTACGTAATTCTAGTAACACCTGCTCTTCTCAGTGTCTAAAATCTCCTTTATTTACTCCTTTTAGTTCTGCCTAGCCAAAAGATTTATGGCATTGTGTGGCATCCCAGCCCGAAGCAGAAGGGAGTACCCAAGATTCATAGATGCCTGTGGTGGAAAAGGAATGACAGAAGTCAGAGGGTCCATGAAAACTTAAAAAGTTTTATTAGTAAATTATACACTTGGCATGGAAATTGATGTAAGTTGGTCCCTTATATTCTAGTATAAACACACAGATGTGGATTTTGACTATGGGGTAGAGTGAAAAGAAGACAGAAAGAGAGAAGAAAGAAAGAAGATGAGAGAAAGGGAGAGAAGAAGGGAGGTTGGGAGGTCGGTCACCAGTCCTGGGTCATGTTGATGCAGCGGATGGGCTGTCCAGGCTCCTGGGGACAAGCACCTGGGCTCTGTGGGGTACCTTTTCATAGATAAGCTTCCCCACCATGTCCTGCTCTTTCTACAGTGTGTTATTACCAACAGTCCTTAGTTGGCTCCATGGCTATCTGGCTATTGGTGTTTGAGATATATAGAGTAGCTCCTTACCTTATAGGCTTTTGCACAGTGAAAGCTCCAGCTTTAGCCAGCACATCATCAACATAATTTCTAATTAAATTGCAAGATCGGATTGAAATCTCTCTATTCCAATATAATGCAGTGCATAACCTTTGGAACCTGACAAAACTGAGCTGAAAGCAATGGAAAATAAATCACTTTATTTCTCACATTTTATCTTTCTACTTCCCTTTTTTAGTGGATGAAGCTGATCTTGTGAAATCTGTGTGAATTTTAGTATCAGTTTCAGAAGAATTGATGGCTTGGGTCACGAAGGCTGAAATCTTAAGCAGAACTTGGCAAAAGCATGCAAACGAAAACAAAATTTGTATCAGGGACTTGGCTTCAGTTTAGAGTTTCAGAAAGCTGAACTGAACCACCTTTGGTTTGGCCAAACATAAAGTTGTAGCAATAAAATTAGGATAACCAATTCAGCATGTATATATGATATTCTATATACAACTGGCAATTTCTCTTAGAAGGATAAAAAAAAATTGTGGAAGACACTTTCACAGAAATTAGCACTCATACTGGAAAGACATACTGGCTCACACACCCATACCTGAAAGAGCTACATCAGTACAGAAATGTGTCCTTAGATTACAGTGTGTAAGATGTTTTTTCAGTACTCCACATGAATGATGCTTCATAGTTCTTAAAAAAAAGCATAATTCTAGCAGGAAAGATTGAGAAAAAAATCAGTGATTTCATACCACAGTGGTTAAGGCCACCATTGCAAAATCAAGTCACTTCCCTGTCTAATTCAGATTAAGGACATAACCTAAATTTTCTCCATCTTCTTCCTGTTCATAGCTGTCATTCTAGGACAGCTCACCACATTCTTCCTGCTGAAATTGCCTTATTTTATAAGACCAATTAAGAGCTTGTATATGCAGAAAGGAGATCGACCTTTAGGCAAATGGACTATTCATTTAGAGTTTGCAAGGCCCAAATTGCTACACCAAAAAATTTAATATGCAGTTAAAGAGTCTGGTCAATCTCCCACTGTGTGGAAGACCAGAGGTAGGAAGACCTGACTAATGAATTCATGCACTTACACAGGGAGAACATTAGGTTATTACATGGTTTTACACACAGCATGGATTGCTTCTCCTGTTTTGATCTAAACAGTTTCACTAAGGTATTATTGGAACAGCTATTTTCATTTGAAAAGAGTAATTTTTGATGAGCAAACATTTTCTTATAAATCACTTTCCAGCATATTGTCAGTCTTGTTTCAGATGGATACCTGTCACATTCTGAACAGCCATTACACCCTCAGACATTTTCCCATCTGAATGCTAACTAGAGGTGATACTGCCTACTTAGAAAAGTCATATGAAGTCATAGCCCACATTACTATAACAGCAATAAAAGGGCAAGAAAATGAGGAGCTGTGCTATTAAACATGATGAAAATAATAAATGTTGTAGCATTTGCAAATGGGCTGGGGACTATTTTGAAGTGCAAGCATTTTTCTTCCCAGTCTAGAACAGAGCTTGGTAATGAGAAGCAAGGTGCCAGAAGCAGACCCATTGCACTGAGACACACTGGAATTGGTGGATCTTTCCAGCCTGCTTACTGCAGATTAGGCAAAGAGAGTAATGAACTCTCTGCAGTGCACTCAGGCTGAAAAAACTACCACCTACTAGAGGACAAGTCAGATTTCAAGGAGAGACTGGCACTTTACAAGGAAGATACTGGGATTTTGCTATACTGATAACTTTTATAGGAACAGTTGAAAGTGGATATCAAGGTCTTTTATAGTCAGGTAATAAAAAACCAGAACTATGTGAGAAAATCTTCCACCGTAGCTGAAAAATGTATCTGAAGCCAGGGGGAAAAAAAAAATCAAACCTTTTAAAAACAGAATGAAAAAGTGGCTATTTTCTTCTTGGGGATTTATACATATTTTAAACTTTTGTTAAAGAGAAGGAAGAAGCCCTCTCAATTTTCATACTCTCCTTGTTCCGTTACATCCGTATGGTTCAGATTCATCCTCCTACAACAGACTGCTTCCTGGCATCCAGCATCAGGTTGATCAAGGATTGTTTACACCCTGGCTTTGCTGTGTGTTACTCTGAGCTACCCCACCTAGGTACCAGCTATCTATCTGCTGGCCTCAGTCTGCGCCTTCAGCCCTTCCTCAAAGCAGGAGATGGAACCGCTTTACATAAACTCAGGCTAATCCCACACTTCTCATGGGAGCTCTGGTAGGTGGGGTGTGTTTTCCTTCCTCCCATTTTTAAAATGTGCAATGATACAGATTAGAGATAATGAGTCTCTGAAGGACAGGAGACGTAAATCTTCTCCGATAACCTGCTCTCAGGCTTTCCCAGTGGCGACCACACCTTGGGCAGACAGAGTATCTCCTGCAGAAGCATGTCCCTCCCTGCCTGGAAGAAAAGAATATGCAAGACAAAAAATAAAGGCCAGTCTATATGCCACATTTTTATCCATTTAACATTGGGACAAAAAAACCCCAACAACCCCAAAACATTTAGCTGCAATGGTGCAAGAGTCAGTGCAGATGATCCCTAACCTTGATAAAGTCAACAAAGGAGGAGTCACTTGCACTGAAAATAACCATCAGCTAGTACTCTACTGTTTTCTACAGTTACTTTCAACTCATTTACTCAGAAATCATAATCTCCCATCTTGTCATGGCAGACATCAATTAACTACAATGTTTACAGAATTATAGCAGTCAGTCAAGTATCTCAGTTTGACAAGCAATGAAGCCAAGGTAAAGCCAACTGATGCAAGCCACTGATGCTTCCTTCAGAAGCAAGTCAAAGGCTTTGAAATAAACTCCAGGAAGATTCACCAATTAATACAACCCCCAGTACCAGGAATAAAGCCTGCATGCCTGACACTGCCCTCAGCTGCAGCACACTGAATTATTAAAGGACACCAAGTCACTGCGAGCCATAATTTCCCTCCAAGAAAAGTAACATGGGGGAAAGAGATTGACACAAGCAGCTTAGCATACTCTGGGTAATTAAGTCTTAGCATACTCTAGGGTGCTGTAATTCAGATGCCATAACTTTGAAACACTGAAACTTCAGCAGACGAGAAGGCAATTTGGTTTGTACAGCATTTTATTTTTAATTTGTTATCATGCAATGATTGGTTTATTCTAGAGTTAAGTTTTTATGATTATAGTTTCTGGCTTCTCAGTCTTCACTCCCTTTCAATACATATATTCTCTCTGTTCTCCTGTTAGCTACATCAGTTTGCAAGAAAACTACATTGTTATTCCATATGCTTTGGTTTCTTTCTAACATAGCAGTTTTCTTTGTTTCTTCTTCAACAGATTTGATGAATGGTGGCTTTATAATCCCCCTCTCAATAATTGTTCATATTAATGGAACTCCCCACTGCTCATGTCCCTTTTTCAACTCTGGCTTCATCATTGTTGCAAACCAATGCCTTTTTTGGCTTTCTGTAGGGGTAGGGCTATACAAACAGACAATATGAGGCAGTGTGTTCCAGGACTACAGAGCTTTGATTATGTCACTCCAAAATTTAAGAGCCCTCTTGCCTTGTGGCATCTTTGGACCCTTTCACCTCAACCCCTTTACTTACTTTAGCTGAAAGAAGCTTCACTTCCTATTAGCTTTGATCCACTTCATAACAAATCAGAATTAATGCAGGATAAGGAAGCCAGAAAAAATCAGAAATTAATTTCCAGCATCCTGACATATAGCCTCTAGGGAACTTGGTTGGCTTGATCTACAAGTTTGCTACAAGCTGCTAAGACTTCAGTGGACAAAATGTTGTGACCGTAACTAAAGGGAAACAACTGAAAGAACTCAAATACCCTGATGTGATTTAGGTTTAAACAAGGACATAGACATTAGGAAAGGATTTGATTTGTGGTAAACATGAAAAGAAATAAAACTATGTGTGTGTGTGTTGCTATTTCACGACCCACTGTGCAAACATTGCTGTAGGCATGGTGGGTTTTATTGCTCATTAGTAAATAATCAAGTTAAAAATAAGATGGTTGGGAACTGCTGATTGATGAGGAATAAAATAACATGACATAAACATCTGTCTCCCAGTCTAATATGTGTTAGTAGAGGAAGTCATTGCTAAGGCACTTGAATGCTCAATGCACTGATGAGATAGTGATTACATTGGGAACAGTGTAATGCAACTACAGCTGCCATTCCCTTTCCCACATGGGGAACGTTACAGAAATGTGGGTCTGGATTGTTTACTTCCAGAGTGTCTTTAATCCCCTAAGACTTCCACAGGGCACAAACTTTCCACATAAAACTCTGCTCCTGAGAAACAAAGCTCTTAGACTCTTGCTTGCAGCCTGAATCCCTCTTTTACTGGAAAACACTTTCCCAGCTACAGACAGTGACAGCTGACATGCTCTCTCACCTCAGGCATGTCCAAATCTACTTTGTCAATAACACAGATAGACCTGTGCAACAAAGAGCTTTCAAAGCTTTAGCATTTAAGAAAAATCCCACACAGCTATCCCTACTTCATTAAAAAACTTTCCTGGCAGAGAAGGAGCAACACACAGACTCTTCCACTAAGGCATCTCTTTCAGTGGTTTCCTCTGTTAGGTTTCACACATACAGAACTGAAATCACTACAAATTTTACTAGTGAATGTAATAATTTTCTCCATTTGGACTGAACTCAATTTCTGTCCTCCAAAGAGCATAGAATTACAATTTCTCCCAGGTGCCATCCACACCCTGCTCCTTTGGCCTACCTACACACTGAGAAGAAAGGCTGCATTTGCAAATGACCATCTCTCTATATTATTAAATGCAGAATGATCACACACAAATACAAAATAGCCTCTTTTCCCAATTAAACATTAAAATAGAGAGCAAGTATCTAGCACTGCCAAACAGCCTGTTCTCAGAGGTCAAACAGTATTTTGGGTTTTCCATACTTGGAGAAATAAATATGAATAAAACTACAAAGCTGAATAAATGCTCTAAGAGATGAAAATAATTTTCAAGATGTCAGCATTTACCTCAGATTACAATACACTTATTCAGATTTTAATAGACTGACTTCAGCCTATTTCAAAGTTATGAGCAAAAAGATAAAGATTTTGTATTTATAGAATTTACCTGCTTTCCCTGGCCACACAATTAAAATTTAAACTCTTTATTTATGCAAAAGTTAGAGAAAAAGTAACAGTTATAATAAAAAAAAAAAAATTAAAACCTGGCTGAAAAAGAACCCCTTTGATTTTGATTTTATATTTTAGTTAAAGAATCAGTAAGGGAATGAAACAGAGTAGTATTTTCAAAATACAGAGTATAATGTCATACCACACAATGCTCCACCTGAAAAACAACTCTACAGTGAAAATTCTCTTAAAAGAATATAAATCAAGATTGCTGACCGATAATAAGTGAAAACATTATGAAACACGGATAAATAAAGAAAAGTTCAGAATGGTACTGATGTCTTGTATTTATGTTACATCCTCATTAACAACTTAAAAACAATAAACAATACACTAAGCTTTAAACTGACATATTAAACGGGGAGTGGGAAGCAGCTAGATCAGAAAGACTGAAAAGAATGGGCAGAAAACAGTACCTAGGCAGAACACAAGAGAGAAACATCTGTGACAAATATGCATGCCTGTAAACCAAAAGAGACAGAGACCACAAAACCGGGAATGAAAGTAGAGACAGGCAGAGAAGAGCAAATTAAGATTGATTTGCTATGCAACACAGATGTAGCAAAGGCACAGCAAGGCTGCCAGTTTGCCCAGACTGAGCTAACACTGTGAAGTCTGCAGCCAAACCCATGTCTGGTGGACCACCAGGGGCTGCACCTTGCCCCTGTCTCCTTGCCCAGCACAAGTGTGTGTCGCAGTGCTCATCACACACACATCAAGCTTGAGGTGCACGCGTTGACACGAGCACTGCCTCACACTCCTGGTGTCTGCATCAGGTGTGCTGGCTGCTCCCAGGGGAGCTTAAAGGACAGCTTCCTCTCAGGAGGTTTTGTACCACATTTCTAGTGCAGGTGTCCAGCCAAGGAGATGAAGCCATACCTAATGTATAGTAGTCCTCCCAAAAGACACATATTGAAGATAGGCTGAGCAATATAGAATGTAATCAGAGCTGATGAAAACACCTCCAATTACATAATATAAATTACTTAGGAATATTTGCTTGGAAGTAATGTTGCATAAAGAGAGGAACGGAAGAGATGGCTTGAAAAGTTTCTTTTTCAGTTTTCATCAGTAAATAGATAAAATATTTCTCAAGCTGACTGGGACCTTTGCTGCAGCCAAGAACATCTGCAGGAAATACGTAAATCCCTTCTAACTACACTGTAGAAAATTAAACTAAAAGATCCCAAAAATTACAAATGATAAAATACTCAGGCAGCTAAAATGTAGAGTGTGTTTTTATCAAATAAAAGAGTTGCTAGCTGTACTTTCTCTGTACAAGCTGAGACTTAAAATGGAGTCCATTCATCAATACTTTGGGATGCTGAATCTCTTGTCACTTGAGAGAAAAACCACAGAAGGTTTTCAAGAGCCACATAAGGGAAATTCTTCCTACTCCTACTGAAGCTGTAGAAGTTCTTCCTTCAGCTTTCCCACTACTTGGTGTCCTAAACTTTTAAATTTGTTGCATATATGCAGAAGCTTTGTCTACATTTGCTAGAAGTGTATTATTTTGTGGAGCCAAAAGACTTAGGAGATCTTGGCCACACTAGATGAGAGTCTTGCAATGGTCACATCCTTATGTTCTAATGACTCTTTTCTTCCACAAGTCCCTGTTTTCATATTTTATGTTGCTGCATTTTGTTGTTATGGTTGATGTCCTGTTTTCTATATAGTGTGAATTACATATCTTTTTTTCCTGTTCCACACTTTATCATGCAGACAAAAGAAATACATTTTTGTCTATTTTGAAATTATCATCTCAAGGTCAGTTTCCCAATTTCTCCTGTTGCCAGTCAGCCCAGAATGCACTTATTCACAATGTCTAACTTTGAGCATGATAATCATCCCACTGTATCGTAATTTCCATAATGAAGTCAGAGTAAAAACTCTCTCACCAGCTGCCTCAAAATTAAGAGATGTGGAAGGTCTCAAATCAACTGCCCAAGTACATAAATTGATTACCACTCTCTTTAAAAGTCTGTATTTACTAAAGCAAACCTACTAAAATCTTAGGAACCCAATTGTCAGCATCCTTCCCTTTTGTGAGTGCCATTTCCCCCAGTGAATAAAGTCAAACCAGCAGAGCAGAGTTCTACTGTTAGTGGTGGTTGTGCATATGCTCTGTATTAATAGAGTCAGTTGCCCCGAGGAATTAGCCATCTATATTCATGAACTAAATGAAGTCGTATTCATTGAGCAGTTGATGACAGCACAGTTGAAGAACAGGTCAGTTCTTGTGTTTAAATCTTTGCTTTCTGTTGCAGATGAAGGATATTCTCTGTGGGTTCAATAGTATTCCACCCAGACCCTTTTCTCCTTTCACCAATGCTTCAGTCTTTTTCTCCATGACTGGGAGGTTAACTAGAATCACTAGATTGAAGTATGGCTCATGGTGACACACAAGAGTACAATGAGAACTGATTTAGGGAGCACTAGTCAGGCAAGACACAAATAGCAGGTGCCTTTGGAACCTATATTAGATGCCTTTCCTATCTTAAATGGTATCTTAATGCCAGCCTACTGTATTGTGATTATGTTATCAACAAGGGGTTCAGCAGTTGGCCTCCTCCCAGCTAAAAGATTCAATGTCCACTCATAGATCCATTTGAATTCAGTGAGGTGTTCAGTACACAACGAAGGAGCAAAATAAAAATGAACATGCACAGAACTGACTGAAAATAATAAAGAAAGGAAACAGCAGTGTATGGTCAGGTGCTAAGTACAGTTTTTCATTAATTCTCTTTTTAAGATGTTTACTTCCATTTTTATCTCTGCACTACATCTTTTCTCCGTTTTCAATGACTCTGCTGTGACACACATGAAACAGCTCCTGCTGTGAAGGGGGTTCAAGAGTTACCTTCCCTTTGCTCTTCATGAAATAATCTTGAAACCAGTTGGAGAGACCAACCAAAGGCAGAACAAGAACAGATATGTCATTTCCAGCACTCAGAGATACAGTCATCAGATGTCACAGTCATGCACGCAGCCTCGACAGAGGCACTTCAGCTGAATGTATCTATGAATACATGCACCAATTGGCCCAAAATATTTCCTTGGTCTGGATAAGCTCTAGGACCTGGTCTTTCTCTGGCTCCTCTGGTTATCTCTTGGGAGTAGAATTCCATCCTATGATTACTTTGCAAAAAATGAACCCGTACCTTATTTTCAGAATATTTTCTGCCCTTTCTTTCCCTCTACCCAATAATTCTAATGAACACACTTTCCTTCTTGAATGTGAACACCTTTGTCTCTCTTGACTGAAAGTATAACACCTGTAGTGTCCTGTAAAGTTCATTGTACACACAGACTGGGTGCAGGAAGCTGAAGCATACATCACTCTTTCCCACTTCCCTGGCCACTTGGGAGCATTTTACTGACATATGAGAGCTCCATCTGTATCTCCAGGGCATGGCGGGGATTGCTCCCACCTTCTGGCCAGGACAGCGCTCTCCTCCTTACTCCTTTTACACAACCCTGCCATGGAAAGACCTGCTCCAGTTTAATTCTCTCTTTCTCAGATCTTCTGAGCATTCTCTGCAAGTCTGAAGCACTCATATTCCCAGACATGAGTTCCCTTGTTCTGCAACTAGTTACTCTGCTCCCAAGTCCCTACTTTGTGTATCCTAACATGCTTGCTGCTTATTCATCATTAACATCTTCATGCTTAACGTCTCCTCAGCATTGCTCCTCTACCAATACATGTGGCAGAACTGGCAGGGAATTCACAAAGACCAAGGCATTCTGCAAAAAAGTAGTTTCCAGAATGTGAGACTTTTGCACAGCTGGTATCTCAGTGGTCATGGCTGTAAATACACAGAGGGCACAAGAGGGTACAAAATAGTATCTGTTGGCATTACTTCAAGAAATATCAAAGCCTTCTCTGTTTCCTCAGCCCAAGGAAAGGCTGTGTTCTATTTCCACATCACTCTTTTCTACATCTCCAGAGACAACATAGCACCTTTTTTTTTCCTTTCAAGGTCTCATCCCAGCATCATACACATGCTAGGACAGAAATTAAACATTTGTGGAGTAGTTTTACCTAAGTTTGGAAAACAAGAAAATAAAGTAACTAGACTTACCCCAAGGAAATTAATATTAGAATCGTCTTTAACCTTGGCACTGAAGTTTTAAAGAAAATAAAGTACAAGTAAGTCCTCCAGCAATGACTGTGCCTGCCAGGTAGGTAGGGAATATACCTTTTCACTCTAGATCCAAAACACTTCACTCTCATTTACAATTTTCGATTTGATATTTAGATAAATTTATAACATTATTCATTATTAAGGCTGGATTCAAGTCAGTAACCTTCAGATGGGAAGTTACATATCCCATTTGTTACTCAGTTCTCCAGGTAAGTGCTTCTGCCTCAAACTCATGCATCAGCTTTGATGACAGAGAAACAGTGTTCATTGAAGTGTTGCTAATGCATTCCTGAGTCTGGCTAATTACACACAATCAACTGATTCTTAAACATCAGGATGCCGAGCATTGCCTTAAATCACCAGCACTTGATGGGAAACTTTCTATTGCCTGAAGAGGTGGAAACAGTTGAGTTAGTTATGAAAATCAGATCTAAGGTTTTGAGACCAATGTCTTGAAGACAGCTACATAGAAATGAAGACCTTCAACACTCCTCCCATTGAACAGAAAATAACTGCAGCTAGTGTTTTTTCTTTACTATAAAATTGAATAAATACAAGCCTTTAAAAAAATCCACAGAAGATGTGAATATGTGAAAGATTACTGTTAAAACTCTAACCTGACTAAATTTGTATGACAACACACTGCCTGGAAAACAATAGTCCTAGCTCTTTATCCAAGGAACATGATTCCATACGAAATTCCACATGTTCTATGGAATGGAATCAGCCTTCTGCAGATAATCCAGCAGGACCGCAACCTAAAATCAGCTACTACCTTCACTCTGGATCAGCTAATTTCACTTTTGTTTAGAGTTCTCTGTTTCATATTTGAATTAGCTAAAATATTGCTGGTCAAGGCACCCTGAAACACCCTCATAACTAACAGAGGAATCCAGTTGTGGGAGACTGTTTCTGTGTTTGTAAATCCCTGTAGGTGTGCAATAGCTACAGAAATAGCAAGATGACAAGGCCAAGGAATACAGCAGCTAATAAAATAGACCAAGATGAAACTATTGATACAATAAATCCTACAGCAGACTGTACCATCAACTCAGCTTTGTTTCCCAGGCTAAAAGTAAAATTTAATTAGGTGCTACAAATCTAGATAACAAGCAGTTGACCTATATCTGTCAATATGGTGTAATGCTGAAAAACATGGAAAGGATTCATGTACATGGAGTGAGGCATGCCAGGTTTTGGTCATCCTCCCTCCAGGCATACAACTATCTGTGCCCTGTCACCAAACCAGACCAGTGCCATCCCCTGCTTTGCCACCATGTTCTTGGTTGTGCTCCTCATCAAGGGGTTTAGGCATCTATGGAGGGACTTCTGAGTAGGTCAGCTACCTGTGCCTGAGTCAGGTCTTCAAAATACCCACATCTTTGTGTTTTATGCTGCTAACACAAAATACCCTGTTTGATACTCAGCATTGTACCCCAGAATCTTTTAGGGGTGAGTGACTGGACCAGTGTTCTTCAAAGACTGTTCACTCATTTGTACTCAACCTTTAATAAGGCATTATTTTGAAACATTTCATTCCACTTCATAACCAAAAAAAGGAGGGAGGACAAAGATCCCCTTGACCCATACAAGCCTATTCCCTATCAGTTTGGACATCCTTAGACTAAAATCAAGATTGCACCATTTATATGTTTATAAAGAACAATGTTTGCATAAGACTTCTGGAGAGGATGAAGGAGGATCTTTGAATGATTCAAAGCAGACAATTAAACCTGAAAAGGGTTATAATTTAAGACACAGCCTGAACTGCAGCATGTGAGTTCCTTAGTTCAAGGCATTATTTTGCACTGTGGATCTCCTCTGTGCATAACTCTCCCAACACCTGTTAAAACAGAAGTCAGGCACCAAGATCACAGGTATGGATGCAGATCTAGGGAAAGACAGTAAGCCCAGGAACAAAGGCTTTACAGCTACAATGTGAATATACATCATCATCCATGTGCAGAAATTCCAAGTATTCTTCCTGACTCTCCTGAAATCAAACAAGAATACAGCACTGGCTACCATTCTTACATGAAGCAGAGATGCCCCCTTGGAAAACAGGCATCTATATATTGACAAGCTGTCATCTCTGATGAAGTCAGGAGTAAAGTGCTCTTAAATCAACCTTGGAAGATAAAACTTTTAATGGTAGCTTTGCATTGCTGTAACTGGAAATGGATCTGCAGCTTTGTATTTTAAAGGCCAAATCCTTTACACCTTTGTTCCCCTTTTTTATTTTCCCTTCCCTTTTCCCCAAATTAACATTTGCAACACTTGAAAATGCTAATTGAGTTTCACTTCATTCAGACAGGAAATAATGACCTCAAGATAATAAGACAAGTTAATAGTCCCCTGCAGGTAAATTAACACAAGACCAAATGCTTGAAGACCTTGAGGACCACAACTGTTAAACTTAAGTATTCATTCAAAGCAACTTTGAGCACCTAACAAAGCAGGTCACAGATCATCAATCAGGGCTGTTGAAAAAAAACACCTTCAAAGAAACAAGAGAACACATGAAGGTAACTTCTTTTCAACATCTACTGTAACACAGCCAACTGAAAGATGCTTTTAAGTAAATAAATAAAAAACCACAACCTGCATGCTCAGTGTGTACAGAAAGGTGTGTTCAATGGAGACATTAACTCATACCAAAAATCAGATATATTACAGTAAGCCATCCATCAGAAACAGATGCATTTCCATTGCAATAACATTGTATTTTCTTTTTCTAATCACTTTATAGGGTTCAAAATACGAATTTGATTACAGTATATCCATGAAGATGAAATGCTTACAGAAATCATAATGTTGCCTAAAGTCACAAAACAAACATTTCACAGCCCATAAACTGAAAAGTGCTTTAAAAGTGCCCAAAGCATAATAGTCACTCCACAAATCACCTTCATGTCAGATTAGACAAAAATGTATAACCTAAAAACACTCATAGAAAAATATCCTCTCTCTGTAAAATACAGCTGTTGACAAATAAGTGGGTAATTCTGACAAACCACTCAAGTTTAAATCCATAGCCATCTATTAAAATAGCACCAATGTATTTTGAAAGTTAAAATATGTTGCTGGATCATGTAGAAATTAATAAATCAAATAATGCTGGCTAAAAACCCATAAACAATTATGAGAAATCCAGATTCTATATTTTCAATATTATTTCAAAGATATCACTGTATCTTATAATCCTTTAAGATGTTAAATTATCTTGCTGTTTAGAAAAGAAAAAAATCTGTTATTTACAATTTTCTATTTTTAATTTTAAGCTTTTTCCTTAATTACTTTTTGTTTCAGCACAACTAGCAAGTGTCAAGAGCATATTTTCTTTGCTTGCACAAGTTCATCTACAGTTAAGACACCAACTCTGAATTGAAAAACCTGAAAAGCTCACTTTCGTTTCCCAACACATGAATATAAATTACATGGTAAGAAGGGGGACCTGGTAAATTGAAAATCTGAAGGACGTGCACAGATATTCATGGGTGCCCAACAGTACAGGTAGGCAGCAGAGAGACCTTTCTGACAGAACATTGTCTCTGCTGCAAGCGTAACCCTGACACTTTATCTGCTGGGACACGCTGCTGAAGTCTTTGCACTTATAGCTGATTAGACACCCAGAAAACCCAGTCCAAGAGTGACTAGAAACAATAATAAAATTTAGTAAATCTGTTGCTTCAAACTGGAAACCTGACATTGAGAGAACTACAGTAATAAAGATATAATAAATGCATTCACTATAAATGTGATGTAAAATTGTAGATCTTCTTTTAAAGCACTAATTTCCATTCAAACAGGAAGGGCAGAAATCTTGAGAGAAATAATAAACAAACATTAAATATATGAAACAACATTTTCTGTGTAATAAAAAATTAGAGAGAATAATTTGATTGGAGCTTGCTAATGATTAAACCACTTGAATTAATGTTCTGCATAAACATTATGCTGGGTTTGCAAAGTGAGGCCTCAAAAATGAATGTGAAGAAAAATTAATTGTTTCAATTAGAAAACACTATATATCAGTGGGTTTTCCTGTTCTTTGCTCTTTCTTCTGGAAACAAATTAAAATTTTAAAAAAAGCACTTAAAACATACTTGTTTATTTTATCACTACGATCATTACATTAGGCTGTCATTAGAGACTGTAAAACTTCTGTTTAAGCCAGTTCACCCTTCTCATTTCTGTGCAATTCCCTGAATAGCTCAGTTTGCTTTTCCGATGCTTTTTGGTTCTGTCCTTTCTGAACGTTACAAAGAGCACACTCCAAAGAATTTTCTGTATGGTTTTGCCTGTAGAGGTTACATGCATCATAGTAGTACTTTCCCAGACAACGCTGATATTATCTCGTGGCTTTTGAACAAAGCTTTTCAATCAAAAGGCTACATCATCCAGGTTCAGGATGGTCCCTGAGGAATCGGAAATGGCATCCAGACAGATTTCATGCAACACACAGGTCACAGTTACAATGACTGGCCCAAAGCAAAGAGAAAAAGGTGCTCTGGAAAAGAGTTAATAGTTATCCCAACATTTTGCTGCCAGGGCCGCAGTCTCACACAAAAAACTGTGCACCTGCATAGATGTAAATGCACCCCCACCATTAGAGCAACATGGTACTAGTCCATGCATCATTCCAATCTAAATAGTTCAGTTGCTTTCTTCATAGTGTCATCCTCATTTTCGGTAAAAATTACTCCCCAAAGTCCTGTGCAACATCTCATGGATCTGTTGCCTTCAAACTAAGGAAGAGTTCAGACTTTTACAAGCAGGACTGTCAACAGGGGATAAGGTTTAACCTGAACAAAGAACAATTAGGTAACTGGACCACAGTTAGAATAATACAAATGAAGCTAACTAGGTGTCTCTTCTACTACACTAAATGTATATATTGATTACTTTTCAATTAGTTTAACAAAGTTAACACTTAGAGTACCTCCCATTCACCTCACAATGGAAGACTCCAATTAGTTTGAGAAATCTAAATCCTTGTGCTTCCTAGACATTGTGGCATCCTGAGTACTACTCAATTCTACCTCACCCCTTAAAAATGAATGCCAAAAAGATCTGTGTAATATTTACAGAAGGTTGTGTTACCACATAAAGCACTTTCAATAAGCACATTTGTACAGAGACAGAGCACCTTAGAAAAACTCAGTTTCATAACTTGTACACAATTCAATTCCAGATGTGGCATTCATTTTTCCATCGTGAGGTATCCCAGCTGGAGTTGGTCTGATTTGCTGATTTATACCAAAGAAACACAGGTGCTGCAGTGCCTTGTTTAGGCAGAGAGAAGAGAAAATGGTACAGCATTTCCATATGAAGTTCTGAGGAATTATGCATGACTCAACCCAAATTTAATACAGGTTCATATTGTCCTTGTTTAGATGCACATATGTAATAGCCAAATCTAATAACATCAGAGGTCTGCTCACAGAATTTCAATGCTCAGTGGGCTTAGTCAAGTTGAAAAACTCATAAATCTGTGGGAAAATATTAGACATTGTTACAACTAAAATCTTACATGACAATGACTGAAGCAAGGTAGTGAAAAAGGCAGTTAATTTTAGTATTTCCTTATGTAGTTTGTCAGTTCATCTTTCACAGTTATAAATATTCATGGGAGAGCAGAAATAAAAAATATGTTAAAAGGATTTTTTTGTTTACTAAAAAAAAATTCGCCTTCTTACTGTGAGCTTTCACCTTCTTCCTACTACCAATAGCTTTGGCTACTCACTTTTTAAATTGTTTTTTAAATTTTTTTTTAAGCTTTCTCCTTACATTCTTCTTTGTCTGGGGAAGAACTCAGCATGGAAATTACCAGCTCGTTTGGTTCCTTCTTTAACAGCAAGTGTTCTGTTGTTATGCACATGCATTACTAAATATGACTGCTTTGACGTGAATTTATGAAGACTGACTTCTGTTTTTAGTGCCTAAGTCTCTACCTACATTCTGTCCTTCTGCTCATTTGTTGCCTACTCAAAATTGTTTGAGCTTGAGCCAGTTTGTACACTGCATTGTAGTGCATGTCTGACTGAGACCTTCAACTAATATTCTAAGACGTTATTCCTTGCAGAACAGAATCAAGATACTCTTAAAAGGAACAGTATTGGTTAAAAACTGCCATCCAGGCAAAATGTCTATGGACCAGACACACACTGTGCTTTTCCCCATAGGTCTGCAAACACACTTTGCCCAGCAGGTGTGATGGTCCCAACTAGAAGCTGTCAGCAGATTTTGAGAAAGTTCGTGGTTCTTGGAAACCTTTTCAATTATAACCCTCACTGGAGGAAGAACTGCAAAGGGAAACCAGGTGGCACTGGTAGATATTTGGGAAGACAAGACATGGGACATTCCAGATCCCTTATGCATCTTTCTGCATCATTACCTCACTATTTTTCTCATGTCTATCTGGTGTCTACCTGCAGCATGAAAGGACAGGACTTACAGAAGGCAAATATTCTTCACTTAGATTGTTTTCAAGTTGGCCAACCAAAGATTAAGTAGATAGCACTATTTTTTTTTTATATAGACATACAGTTGGTCTGTTTGCCTTTTGTCTCTCATTATTATGAGGCCATCACTCCAAATGACCATCAGCACTTTTCTGAAGACTTGAGCTTTCTGCACACACTGCAAACACATTTAATTTATAGTTTTCCATCAGTTTTTACATCAGCTGTCTTCCAGCTTTTGAAATGCAAGTAACAATATTCTTTTAAGAAATAGAATGGCTGAATCCAGCTCACAATCATTATGTGTGTAACTTAGTCACGTAGACTACAGCAGGGGAGTAGGGAGCATCCTCTCAGATGCTTACATTTCTTCTCCAGAGCAAGTAAGTCCCTCTGGAAGTATAACTGGAGCATCTTCTTGACTCCATTAATGCACAGGAAAAGTTGTGCATTTTGAGAGGGAGGCTAAGCCTGCTCACTTTGTGTGATTATTGTGAGAGAACAAGGTACCGGCCTGGAAATGGAACCTTCAGTCAATCAGATCCAAGAATGGCTTTTTGCTTTTATCAGTAATGGTGTAGTTTACATCCATATTCTGAAGAATCCTAAAATGGGAAGATCAGTTCAGCATCTTCCTCACCCATTAAACTGGCTTTCTTGTTACCTGCTTTCTTCCTGGGCCCAAATTTCACTGCAAAAAAGGTGAAAGTTTTGCTGAGGACTACTCAAGAGCAATTCCCTTACCAGAAGATTAGGCCATCCATCTCTAGGCTGATCAGCAACCAGAACCTGTGTCCCTCATTCCTGGGCCAACAAGGGAAAAAGAGCTTCACATCAAAATCCATTTCAGATCTGCCCATATCTTGTTTTCTGGACATGTCTCGGAGATTAATACACTGCTTGTCTAAATTAATCTAATAATACATTAGATGAATATATAATTATGTATTAAATATATATGTATGTATAAATGTGCATGTGTAGACTTAGAATATATTAGTTTGGGCATTAAGCCAAGGATAAGGGATAAGGGGTGGAATGTCCTGGGGTGACTGTATGATACTGTATTCCCTATCATCTGCCCTATGCCAGACATGAATCCTGTGCCTTCCTGTGTCTTTAAGACGGGTCCAAGAGAAAGGGTGAAAAAAAAAAGCTGAGTGGTTTTGTGTTCCAGGACACAGATAGACACTCCCCTGCCTTCCTGCTGCTACAGAGTGGAGAAATGCACCTTCCCGCTTTTCCCAGCTCTCGGTTCCTTTTCTCAGGAGAGAGATGGAGAGTTAAACTCCTTCGCTTTTCAGCTGATCTGTGAGCTGTGGCAAGAAAATTCTTTCCCCTGGGACTTTGGCTTCTTCTTTTTCTCTTCTGGACTATTCAGCAACACCAGAACATCATCCAGGAGGCACTACACTGGGGCCCACACCCACCTCCAGAGAGGAGAGAGCCACATCCACAAGGAGTTTGAATTTTACCAGGTTCTCTCCACAGCAAGAGGTTTTAGTATTTAGCATTGTTCTCTATTTTTTTCCCCTGTGCCTGTGTGCACTCTGCTTTTTAAATAATTTTTTTTTTTTTACTTTCCTCTGAGGAAAATTCCTTCCAAACCTGGTGGGGGAGGGGTGGCTGTAACTTGCCTTCTATCAGAGAACGTTCATTTCGGACATTCCTCCAAATTAGTCTCAAACCGGGACAAATATGCAGGGCATAAATCTTCTGCAGGCCACTGGAGTTAAGCTTTTAGAGACCTTAGTGAATAAGGAACAAGTTCAAGAATGCAATTAGGTAGCTCCTGAAAGTCATCAGACTGGGTGTCTGTCTGGGCTTAAACTCTAGGTATTGAAATCTTAACATAGAAGGGTTTAGGAGTCTAATATCATCCATGGTCATCTACAAGTCATGAGTGCTGTATCATAAACAGCTCATGATCCAGGCTTTAGTTGAATTTCTACAAAAGCAGAAATTATCTGAAATCTATGGCTTCAAACTGTCTATGTAACCCTGAACTAGCTGTATATACAAAGTGTGGGAAACAAAATCAATAAATAACTCAGAAGGTCACTAGTCATGAGTATGCACAAATGTCTTCTTGACAGATATGCTTAAAAACCTTCAGGGCTGCCTATGGAAACTGTGGCATCACCTCATCCATTCCAGTGTTTCATTACCCTCACCATAAGATATTCCTAATATCCAACATGATTTTTTGTTTTGGTAGTGAAGTTTGTGGTTTTGCTATCCTGTCCTTTTCCCTATGCAGCAGCATTTATGCATAAAGACTATGTTTCAATACAAAGATGTCCTCAATTCACTGAACATTTCTTCTTAAGTTTCCCAAGTATCACTGACAACAAAATTATAAATCTCTGCTTCATAAACTCAGATAGAATAATTACAGTCATTTGAACAAACCTGAATTACACCCATCCAGCTAAGCAAACCAGCATGATCCAGAAAGTTCCCAACTACAATTACCTGTTATTTCCTATGCCTGAAAGTAGTAAGACCATATTGACATAGTATTTGAGGGCTGCTGTTCAGTTCTCCAGACCAGTAACCACATTATAAAAAGCACCATAGAATATGGAAGTCTCTTGGAAGAGACTAAAGGACTGAGAGTGGTTGGACACCTCATCCTGTTTGCTTGTTTGTTTGAATTACAACTGGAGGTTTGGAATGAGAACCTGCCATTTTCCCTAAGCCTAAATTGATATTAAATAATTGTGTAGAAGGCAAAACTTTCTCTTCTGTGAATTGTGCGAAAGGACAGAAACATTCTCTACTGTAACACAGGGGAAAGCAAGCAAAATGCAAAAATGCTGCTTTCTCTTATTAGCATGAAAGCTTAACTAATCAGGGCTTCTGATCATTACATTTTTTTCATTTATTTTAAAAGAATAAAACATACCTTATGTAAAAAAGTATAGCTCTGTATCTTGTATCTTGAGTGCATCTGCCTTTAATTGTCAATAAACCACAAAATAAAAAAAATGCAGTACTGAAGGAATTCCTATAAATTTAATCAACTATGACCCATTGCTCACCACTTTTCAACAGCTAGGGAAAAAGGAATTGAGCTGTAAAATTTGTTCTGGGCAGGAACTTGGCATCTGCTGTCAAGTCAGAGCCCAGAGAAAATTAGCATCATGAATTTCAAATACATTGGCTTATCTCATGTAACTCAAGGACCACAAATTTGATTTAAATCGTAATGGACTAAATCCTGCCAGGCAGTCAGACCCATGCATGGGACAGGATGGATTCTGACAAAGAGGGAAAAGGGGGCAGAAAAGTCCCAAAAGATTTTGTTCTGGTAGGGTGAACTATTTGACATCTATTTTCCAATGCCAGAGGTAGATCTAAATACCAGTTAATCCATTCCTGTGTCTCTCCCATTAAGTACTATTTAATAAAAAGCATTTGAGCACTGCATTCATCCATCCTTTTTGACTGGACAGTATTTCAGACACCATGCTGGGGGAAGGCCTTTCGATGGTTCTCTAAAAATGCTATTTTCATTTTTAATTAGGACTCACCAGTAAACAGCAATCCTGTTCTCTCATAAGCAACTCCCAGCTTTAGAAGATATGCTTGAAGCTAAAACAGTGTGAACTCCCTACTCTCCAATAAGAAGCATAAACACTAGTAATGAGAATCAGAAGTGCAGAAGGAACACCCTGTAGCCCACAGAGCCCTAAGGAAGATCATACTCTTGAAAGAGTAGGGCTGGAAAGGTTAGATTCCTTGTACTTGAGAGACCAATCTTATCATAAATAAGCAGCAAAATGGGGAGAAATACTGGAATTCCTCATAAATAATTTGTCCAAAACTACAGACAAGTTTACTTTTGTTTAAGAAAAAAATACCTGCTAAGGTAACAAACTATGTTTCAGAGCATTTTAAGATCGAAGCATTCACAGAATTTACAGTAACAAGGAGAAGGTGAAATACCTTCTCATCAGTATTCTGCAGCACTTTTGTTATCTGAAATGCTCTTTTCAAAACACTTCTATCAGTCATCAGAGATTATACTCTTTAGAGGAGAACAGAATTAATGTGGCATTTGCCTTACCTCTCTTCAAGCTAACTCATGCTAGAGCAGCTCTGATGTCTTCTGTGTTAACTTGTACACCTGCCATTGGCTTGGTATCAGAAGAAAACACCACTTGCTTCTACACAGTGAAAAACATTTTGGTTTCCACATTTTCAAGGAGCAGTCAGAAGCATTTCATCAAACCTGTGAAAGGGCTGGGATTTCCAGAGTGGGCCAGGCTTTTACATGACACAAGCCAGAATTAAAAGATTGCTCAGTGCCCAACAGCTCAGAAGATGCAAAAGTGGATGAAGTTCTTATGGTTTTACTCATAATATTAGATACTGTAATTGAGTTTGTAGAGTAACATCCTCACCTATTTTCAGTGTTGTCACCTTCCCCATAGAATGCATATAAGTGCAGTTATTTTGGCAGAATAATTCATAACTGAAATTTCCCAGCACCTCATTTTCCCTGTACAGCACCATTTGAAGAGCATGAGAGCAGTTTGAAGACAATCTCCTTACCTACAGTATCTTTCTGCTGCCTGTCTTGACCTGGGGAAGAGGTGACTCACTCTTTTGGAAGAACAATTTGTAAGATGAGCCAAGGATGAAGACAGGACTTGGAGAGGGCAATTTCATCCACAGCAAAGATGTAATGTTTTACTTACAATCAGATAACCACTCCACATAAATTTGTAAGCCCCAAACAGTTCTTTCTATTCATATATGTTTTAGGTGCAGTGATTTCAAAGATAGTTCAGTCTGTGGTGTGTATTTTGCAAAGCAAACATCAACACATAATTATCTCCCACCATTATTGAAAATAGTTCTCAAACAATTTCTTTTCTAAATTACATTACTGTGCAACTGGAACCATTAAAAATGATCATATTGTTTAATTAGCCAGTTTCTCCTAATTTCTTTGACAATTCAGATTTTTAATTAACATTTCATAGCTCTTAAACTGAGTGTAATTACTAACAGCTCACATGAAATCCAAACTAAAATTAAATCTTTTAATAAACTGCTATTCTGAAAACTGTGAGGAAACTTAATATTTAATAATTAAGTATTTGTTTGGCTAAAATCCTTACCTATTCCAAATGAAGAACTAGCTCAACAGTCAACATAAAAATAAAGTAAAATGCCCAAGCACACAGCAGTTTCTGTTCAGAAACTAAAACAACAACATAGAAAAAAAATGTATAGGCTGCATCATATATAAAAAAATGCATGTTCTCATTTTCAGCTTCTAAAAGAGATGGAAGGCAGAGTTTTGACTTGGTTGAAGATAAAGGCCCCAAAGAAGGTCTAAAAAGGCTAAATTCATGGTGGGTAGCTACCGTTTTGGAAGGAGGCAAGGGATGGATTTGTACAATCCGTAGACATACTTAGGGGACAATCCAAGGTTTGGGAGGTATAGCAGGAGACTGTTCCTAAAGATGAAGAAAGATATTACAGAAGCAAATATTTTAGATGTGATAGAAATTAATAGGAAATTATGGGGAATTGTAAGTGAAAGTAAACTCAGCAAGGGTGAGAGTAAAGCAAAAGAAGCTGCTATTTTAAGGAAAGGAATAAGTGTAGAGGGCAATCACCTTGAAAAGTGGAATTCAACCTACTGAGGGAATAGGTTGAAAAGGTCTCCTGGGAGAGGAGCAGAAAGGATGGAAGTGTTCTGGAGAGCTAAAAGAATTTTATTAAATACAACAGCAAAGAGCTATGCTATTGCAGAGGAAGGGTACAGAGCACAGTGATAAAACAATATGACTGCATTTAGAGTCCTTCAGCGACCTCAGAATAAAAAGCCCTATACAGAAAGCTTAAATAAGGACACCTATTTATGGGCAAGAACAGAGGAACAGCACCAGCATGTAAGAGTAGCACAGCAAAGGTTATGACACAGGACAAGTTATAGTTTGTAAGGGACATAAGAGGCAACAAAAAAGGTTAATAGAAGGAATAGACAGTGAAACATTTTCTGTAATGGGAAAAGAGAGCATGTAATGGATGAAGCAGGGAAGTCCTAGGTATTCGACACCTACCTTCTTTCAGTCATTTATTCTCCCTCACCCCAAATTAATTAATTCTGCTTTAACAGTTGAAAAGGATTGTGAAGGATCAAGCTGGGAATTACTGAGTAATAGTCATCTGAGTCGGGCCAGCATCTGAATGCCCCCTACACTCCTTTAGGAAGTAGGTGAAGATGTCTCTGAACCTTACCCACCTCAAAATACTGTCAACAGCATGAATTTGTTCAAAGGGAAAAAAGATTTGGACTGAAATTCCTTCTTTAACTAGTTCAGAGCAGGAATTTCTGCCAAAGTCTCACTTTTTGGTAACTTCTGTAGCAGAGTATTACATGAGAGCCTAAAATACTGTTCTTAATACTTTGTTGGAGCTGTTCCCTTTTGCATGGTGAGCTTTACCAGCAAAATGAAACTGATAGCAAGAAGAAAAATAGTCTCTAATTTAGACAACTGGGTCCTAGTCCTTGTCTCTTATCCAAAGTGAAAGCATGCTGGTAGGAAGGGCGGAGGAGATCTAGTGCTTAGGTGTGTGTCAGATTTGGAAAATTTCTGTTTGTGCCCTTGAGTAGACAGAAGAACTGCATCAAGTTCTCCCACATCAAGGGTGAATGCCCTAATCACCAAATTAGTTATGGGATTAACAAATAGAAAACTTCCAATTAAGCCTTGGATTTTTTCCAGCCACAATTATTTGATGCATTCAAATGCTTCTGAGACTTTAAATCACACTGTTCAGCAAATTTGCAGTTTCTCAGTAAATATAAACATACTCATACAGCCCTAATGAATATTGCCTGAAGGTGAACAGGGAAAGAAAGAAAAATCATAACTAGTTCAGCCAGGATACAATTGTCTGACAAAGTGTTCAGCTGGCAGTTACAGCCTTCATCCCTGCCACTCCACTTCCCCCGGCTTCTTCTAGTAGACCCTCTCTGCTGGTGCTTCCATCTTGGAAAGCACTTTGCTTCCTGCATGGCATGGCAGAGCTGCAGAGCAGCAGCAGCTACCTCACCATAATACCATTTACATTGCATAAATATGGAAAATCAGAGTGTATTATTTCATAAGACATGCTTTTAAGCTCCACATGTTCCTACCACTGTTCTCACTCACCTCTTCCCCCTCTCATCTTCACATTTGTAAAAATAATGCCAAATTATTATTCATTCTTTGTGATAGAAGGTGTATGTAGAGCACTAACTGGCAACAAAGGGTGAGAACAGTGTATTAGCTAAGTCTTGAAAATATTTCTTATTCATGAACCAGTCATCTCACTTTCATCAGGCTCACATCTCACAGCAATTTTGCCCAAGCTGCTGTTTGAGGAGCAATGCAATAGCCAGATGGCAATGGTAGCAACAACATCATCCTCATATTCAGTGCTCACTGAGAAGGAGAGGAATGAAACCACACTTAATCCACAGAAAAGGTCTGGGGAAAGCAGTGCAGCTGTTCACCAGATTTGGACTTCACCACCAGTCCTCCTGACTGCAAACTTTTATTGTATTGCAGGGGATTGCAGCCAACCATTCCAGAACTGCCAGTTTGTCTATCCTTTTTTTTGGTGTCTATAAAATATGTTATCAAAGTCATTTCCATATCCTTTCCTTGACACTAGGAATTGATAGATTTTGTTGAAGTTAGCTTTCCTTCACCTTTCTCATTGTTTTGCATAAGGAAACCACTGTTGCCAAGCTATGATTTTAAACTGCTAAATTTATGTGTCAGGAATATTTTATTTTCTCCTTATGTTTTAAGTCAATCACCTTAAATGTTTCTGCTGTGCGCCAGCTATGTATTGCTGTTTGAAAGTGAAACTTAAAACTACCATATATGTTCTTTCGCTGTAGGACAAATCCATGTTTGTGGTAAGAGAAATAAGGTTCTGTGAGCAGCAGTCTCAAGTTTTAAATCCTTGCTTATCATCTCTGGTAAATGTACAACTGACTTCTCTGAAGAGCAGCTTCAGTAGCCTCTCAGAGCCTGAAGGACTTCTCCCAAAAGGGAAAAGTTGGCTTAAGAAAGCAAAAGTTTAGATATTTCCTTCCAGTTAGAGCATAATGGGGTGCATCATTCTACATGAACGTTTTACACTCAGCAGCCTCATGAAGACTCTTCCAGAAATGAAAGTATTTGCACTACTGACACAGGAATGAGCAACAGGCACGCAATGGAATCAAGCCAAACCTGAGGAGCACAAGTGACAACTCACTGAAATAGCTCAACCCCACACTGAATGCATGTGCTGCATTACTTGACTTGTAGCTCAATGTCACACAGCATGGAATTCAAACAGGAAGAGTGAACATCCGCCAACAAATGGGAAAAAAAATTAATATTCACATTGGAATAGATATACTTAAAGAATTCCTAAAGGAATTTCAATATAGTTCAATTGTATTTGTTCAGGATAAGCAGCAGCACGTTACAGGCAGCCTGTGATTAATATCACCTACAGAAAATGAAAGGTTTGCAGAGAGCTGTAACAGTGGTTAATACAATAGAGACTGCAATTTGTTTTAATGAAAGCTACTCTCAGCTTTCAACTAGTTCATGAGGCCAAAAACCCCTCTTAGGATCTGTACTGTCAAACTTGCAAGCTTCAATTTAGGTGCCGAGAAAAGCACTCCTCAAGGCAGTGGGAAAGAGGCAGGTGTCCCTGAAGGCTTCCAGAAGGGAAAACCTTTCTGCCCCACTTTCAGCCTTTTTGTCACCAGATGTTTACCTAACATATTTTAAAAGATTCATCTCTAATCCCACTAGTTAATGCTGTATTATTAATCACTTAATTTTAATTATTAAATAAGTACTTGTCAATCTTTCTTGCTTTCCTTCTGGATGTCACTTCCCTTCCAGGTCTCTGTTGCCTAAATTATTGGCTTGATTTCAGAGGTTGGTAGATGTTAGATTACTGTAGAGTTTCTGCACAGGCAACAAACTACCACCAATAATACAAGAAAGATATTGGAATCATACACGGAAAATTTGCAAGAAAAACATGATATGCTGGGGAAAAATTATAAACTCAGAATGTTTGATTTTTCTCTCATTATATGTATATGTCTGCATAATACCTTGATCAGTAAACACTTACTGTAGCTGAGAATCAGAACAAGCAGGCATCCCTGGCTGGCCTCAGTTATTGTAACTAAAATAAACCAAGTTACAGAAAAATGTATTTATAATTTCATCTTGACAGAGAAAGAAAATGAGGTTCATCTGTGTTGTTCCTAAAGTTCTTCCAAACCAAAAGGCTGTGTAAGAGTTATTATTAGTTATATAAATCTTGGAAGCTTGTTGCAATCCAGGCTGTGGTCACTAATGACTATAGAGCAGAAAGCACAGTAAAAATTTAGCAACTAAATGGTTTGTCTACCTGAAGCAATAATGAGCTGCTCTACACTCCTCCTAATAAATTCAGCTTCCACCTACCTATCTGGCTTATTTCAGTTCCTTGTTCCCATGACCATGAGATTTCATTCAACCTGCATCCATGGTTTATTTCACAGAAGCCCATTCATCTTCACCATATACACTGCTTCTCTGTCAGAAACCTCTGTTGCTCCACTCTCCCTTTCCAGGCATCAACAGCCCTCCTTCTCTAGCTACCTTCAGGCATCTAACTTGTATGGGATATATAGTGCCACAGTGTAGTGGTTTGGTTCAGATCATCTCTTACTTACTTATTTTACCTCTGTGACATAAGAATTAGGAGAAAACAAAACAGGCTCAAACTTAAAAGACTCTAAGAAGTTTATTAGCAGACCTAAAAGAAGGAAACAAAAGTTAGAATCAGATTAAACCTTTAGAACACTTTTCCTCCCCACACTTTCTCCATGCTGAATAATGTAGAAACAACCCTTAAGATTTCAGTCAGTTTACCACCTTTATAATCTTTTCAGTTCACATAAAGAGATAGGAGTCTCTGAGTCTTTCTTGCTGACCTTATGGAGACATTCCCACTAGAGACAACTCTCTCATGGGTTCAATATCACAGCAAAACAGCCGCCCGGGAGGTTTCTGCTTGCAGTGAGGAAAAAGAGTCCCTAACCTCGAATCACCGCTTTTCCCACAGCTGCTTTCCGAGGGTTTCAATTTGAGCTAACACAGGGTGTCAATTTAAGGCTGAGCCATTCAGGAGCAAGGTCTTCTTTACTCATCTCTAGGAGCAATCTTCATCTCTAGGAACTGGGGTCATCTTCGCACTGACCCCTCTGGGTTCCTTTGTACAGTCGGTTCAATCAGTGGATCAGTCCACATCAGAGGGTGGGATCATGCCCCCCACCCACTAGGCAGCCAAAGATTCTAAGTGTCAGTCCATACCAGAAGGTGGGACCCCTCCCCACCTACTAGGCAGAATCAGCTTCGGGTGTATTGCACACCCCTCCAGGTGAAGGTAAAACTGAGTCCAAACACTCTGGAGCCAAAGGAATAAAGAGAGAAAAATGCAGAGACACCTTAGCTCCCAATTGCTCTACCCCCCTTCGATGCTCTATGAAATTACAGCAGGGACTCCAATAGTCCAGTTCATCCCCAAAGGGTTCCTGCAACAGAATTTCAGCTTCCAGGTTTGAAGCATCTCCTCTTTCTTTTCCCTCAGGGTTTCAGCCCTTCCGTCTTTGCTGACTTACACCTTAGGGTGTCTCTTCATGTTCTTTCTGCTTTCTCTCTGGGAGAGGATCAGCATTTTCAGGCCCATCTGTTCTGAAGAAATCTTAACAGCACTAATAGGGTTAATCTCACCGCGGCTGGAACTTCTCTTATCTCTCTTGGTCCCATGATCTCTGCTGGGGGAGTTGGAGCTGAGCTCTGCCGTGGCGGTGAAGGGGGGCCGCTGCCAGCCCAGCTCTACCTGCATGGGGCAGGGCTGGGGGGCCCAGATGGAACAGGGCCAAGGAGGGGGCGGCTGCCTCCCGGGTTGGGCCAGGCCAAGCAGGGCCCGGCCCGGCCCTGAGGGCCGCAGGGCCCGGAGGCCCAAGTTGTGTCTTTGATGGCTGGAAGTCCAGAGAGCTTTCCCGGGCTCTGTCTATCTTAAAATGTGATTCGCAGAGGCGTGTCAAACTCCTAAGTGGCTTAAAACCTGTCAATAATCAAGCCAGACAATTGATTGGTTCTGATCAGAATCAGAAGGACCTTTTGCAAGAAACCCCTTCCGTGTCAAACCACAACACACAGGAATGATGATGTTTTAGCAGAATTCAAGACTTTTTCATGCCTCTCCTGTGAAAAAGCTGCTTTCAATTGTCTCCCTCATTTCCTTTACCTAGCCCATGCTGCCAGTCCCTGGGCCTGAATCATTCCAATACTTGCTTCCCTTGCACCTGCTTTTACTCCACGAGGCACCGTTAGTAAATACTGAAAAGTCTCCCCAGTGACATTCACCACCACTGATTCAGCTACTCTCCCTTTAGCTCAGCCACCCTCTACTTCCTTTTAATACCTTCATTTCAACTCCAAGAAATATCACACTGACAGTCACTGAGACCTTTTTGATGTCCAGGATTTGTTCCTCAAAATCCCAAAGCATTTCCTGTCTCTGCTTCTCTCTCCACATATAATATTGTTGATTTCTGTAAAAATACCATATGAAAACATTCTGGCTGTTCTCTTTCTTTCAATCCTACTTTTCATGGACAGAAATGAGCCAGCCTGGCTCTGCTATGTTCCCCATCTCTCTCTCCTATAAAATCTGTGCTTCCCACCTGCATAATCAACTGGGATTCATCTCACCTCACTGTTGACACATCTGCACTGTAAATGTCTGTAATGCAGCCAGTTAGACCCAGCTGGTAATTTTTTTGCCTTTTCATCAACAGGGAAATATGTCCTCTTAGGGTGCAATTCACCTTCCCCCAAGTCACCTTTTAAAAGAGGACAAATGAGTTGTGACCCCAAAATCTCTGCTTTCCTACATCACCTGTAACAGGAGTCTCAACAACCAAGTCAGACAGAAGTAGCCTGATGAAATGAAGCAACAAAACAAACGCTCAGCTATCTGTATCTATCTTATAGTTGCCCATGAAAGTTCAACACAGCTCAGAAGCTTGTCATGCCTCCTTTCTTTTATGTTCTGATCACCACCACAATGCAGATCTTGGTCTTGTAACTTGTACATCAGACTTTACTCTTATTTTTTAAAACTCTTCCTTTATTATTCAGGAGATCTGTAAGCCCTGCACACATTTTCAACTTCATGTAAAATTGTTCTTCAAATCTCTTCCCATGGTTTTCCATTGCCTCCAGCCTCCCTTTGCTCTGTGCAAAGGTCATTTATCACATCACCATTTGGAGCACTGACTGGTACACTGTATTGTATCAGTGACTGTAGCAATACTGTATTGCTCTATTCGTTGTTCTCCTGAAATAATTTATGCTCTCATCTTAATTTTAAATCACTAATTCTTAAGGACAGAGATAATATTTCTGTTCTGTATTTACCTATCTTTCAATGGGATACTGTATCATGACTATGCCTTTGAGGTATTATAAATATAAGTAAATAACAAAGACACACAATAACACAATTACATTGGTTTTGCTTACAGCTATGCAATTTTTCTTGGGCATTAAGGCAAAAGAAAAATTAGACCTAGCAAACGCTTCTGTGGGACGCCCGCAAATTACAATATTTCCTTTATTAGAAATGCCACATAACAAATAAGAGTAATAGAAAAGCGTTAGCAGATTTACGAAAGGACCAAAGACCACAGATATAACTATATCTTGTTTATTGCTAATTTGTTGGGGTCAGAATACTTCTGTACATTTACTTTCCTGTCTTCTCCTGATTCAGTTTGAGTTTCTTCATTTTGCTGTAGTAACACACTTGATGGACTTGACAGCACTAGAGAAATAAGGCAAGTCTACAGTCAAAGTTGTTCTCACAAATTTATCCAGCTCTAGCAAAAGTATTATTATGTCCTACTTATACTGATGTTCTACAACTGTAAATCCTTCCAAGTTTTCAAAAGTAAGGTTTTTAAGAGCAGTTCTTTCCATTTGTAAGAGGTTATTTAGTTATTCCCATCTGTCACTAAAAATCAGAAACTGCCTTTTTGGATGGCAGGCAAAAAACTATGCAAGATGTCCCCTGTAACCTGAAGTTTGCTAAGATCTCTTAAGCTATTTTACAGTTCTGCTTATAAACAATCCTACAGTAATAGGATTTTGATCACCCCCAAAATAAAATCATTGTCTTAACATTGAAGAGGCACGAAGATTGAAATGATGCACTTTTCAATACCTAGACTACCATATTTAGCACATAGCTACTAGGTTATATATACACATATACTTGCAAGCAGGGCAGGACTCATCTGCAGATCTTTAATTTGACGATTTTTTTCTTTTCTTTAAATGTTGTTGGTTGAAATCAGTGTCTTAATGTCGCACAGCTCTGTCTTTTGTTTACTTCAAGTGATTAAGGCAACCAGTGGCAGTAAATTTTCTCAGCACTATAAAACAACACAATATAACACTTTCCAGTTCTACATTTATTCATGTCACATAAAATATAGCTGGAAATTCACTTAAATTCCAGTAATGCAGTTCATACTCAGCCAACAGCCAGCCATTGTCAAGGGAGTAAAGCTTTAACATGCCTTGTCCACAACACAAGAGAATCCTGTGTTGATTATGGGATATAGGCTTTTTTTTTATGATAAGGCATGTTTACTGTGAATTGGCACTTGCTCTGTGAGCTGCTGAGTTAGCCACTGGCATAACTCTTTGTGTGTATACTGCATCAGCTTGACCAAAATTCTTGGTTTGTCAATAGGAAAACAAGACAAAACTTACATGTTCAGAAGTCAGAAAGATTATAGATGTATTTTTGTGAAATTCTCTGTGTCACATTCAGCAAGGGGAGTTTCAGTTTCCTGAGATGTGTAATAATCTTCTTGCATTTCCTCTCCCAAGTAGTTACTGCACTCCTTTAAATGACTTCTAACACTGAGAAAACTCAGAAAATATAGTGCAATTCATCCAACATACATTTCACAAACTTAAAAAGGAATAAAAATGCTGTTAAAGCTGCATAAATGACAACTTAATCCCACATCAGGTAGAGGTAAACATAGCAAGAAGCCAAATTAAATGCTATCTCTTTTTCTGTTTTTCTCCTTGGACTGCCACAGACCAAACATTTCATATGATCTGTGAGCTTTCCAGAATAATAAAGCAAAAAGATACATTTGTATAAATCTTTTTGTATTTACATCAAGACAAATTGTCTTGTTTTGAAACACCAGGGCTGATTGGAGTTGTACAACAGGGTATAAAATTGTCATTGCAGCAGTCTGTGATTGCATATAGCCAAATATCACACTGACAGTACAAGAGGAGTTAACTGTGCTTTGAAAGAATAGTATATGTACATTGTTGTCTGACCTAAACTCCTGAAACCTTGCTTTACACTTCTAATTTTCTAATTTTACTCGGTTTCTAATGTGTGTTGATTGATTCAAAATGTGAATTCAAATCTGGAAAAATACCAGAAAGTTATTTTTACCTATGTTGTGCTAGCTCTACTAAGATGTTTTGTTATTTACATAAAACATGCTTTCTGTTTGCAATTTTTCTTCTGTTTATTCTGTGAAAAACTGAAGTAATAGCAGCCAATATTTTCAACGGTGGTGCCTGAAACTATCCTTCCATATTTAAGCTTATGACCTCCATTAAAACCAGACATATTTTAGAAGACATTGGGAACCATTGTGTTCCCAAGATCTGCAAATCTTGCACCTTATAGACCTCATAAGACCAGATGCTTACACATGGCACAGTTTGTACAGTTCACTCCCATTCCAGCTGAATCGAGAGTGCCCAGCACCTGCATGGAGAAATCTCCAGTGTGTTCACAACTGCTCCCCCACACCCCGAGGTCTGGGGCACTGCATCAAAGCCTAAGAACAAGCAGCAGCCCCTTCTGCCTCATTGTGCAGTTGGGAGCAGCAGCCAGGACTCAGGATCCGAGTGGGACAAGTTCACTTCCCAAACAGCACAAGGAGAGAGGTGGGGACAGATCAGAGGGTCCACAGAGCTCAGTGACAGGAGGCCACAAGTGCAGAGGGTTAAGTGTGAGCAAGGATAAACTCCTAGCATGCACCAACTTTTGATTCATGCACTTTCTAATCCAAAGGGGGCAACTTTCAACATGAGTGGATTTTTCTTTCATTAATTTGTTCAATGCCTTTTTGAACCTCTAAAAACTTAGAGCATTCATTCTTTGTCACCCAAGGGGAAAAAAATTCTATAGCTCATATAAACGTTACATGCAGAAGTATTGCTCTGACAGAGTTCTGCTAATTTTTGTCATCTATCTCTAGAATGACAACTATTGACAAGATTTGCTCATCCTATCCAAAGCAGACTCTAAAATAAAAAGACTATCTATTTCTAAAAATCTTCTCCTCCCTGAAGTGAGTAATAAACAGCAACTTATCATCCCTTCCCAATGCAGAGCAAAGTAAATCTAATAGGAATAACTAAGAAAACTTCCCAGCTTGCTTGGTGAAGGCACAGAATGCCCTTCAACATCTGTACTCCGTAAGGAATCTGAGTACAAAAAAATTTTGAAAGAGGGAGAGAGACAGAGAGGGAGAACGTGAGCACTTCGAGTCACTGGATGCCAGCAGAGAAGACCCACCTAATTTGAGATCCAAAGCTTCGAGAGTTAATTGCTTGATATGGTTAGGAATGGCAACAGACACAAGTGTTTCTTCTCACATCTTTGTGGTGAAAACATTTGTTGTCTTTTTAAAATTTTTGGCACTGGGAAAACTCTACTGTGTGGCTGTGAGTTTGTCATCCTTAGAATGAAAACTCAGCTGAAGAGGAGTATGGGATATCGCTCACAAAAGAGCAACTAAGTCATAGAACTGAAGACCTTCACCTGCCAACATCATCCCACAAAACACAGTCAGTACAGGACTTTGCATTTCTCTCAGTGGAAATTCATCAAGTTCCTATTAGCTCAATTTTCTAACCTGGCAAGGTTCCAATGGCAGCCCAGCCCTCTGGTATACCAACCACTCCTTCCATTTTGTACTGTCTCTAATCCTGCTAAGGGTGTATCCTGTCCCATTATCCAGGTCCCTAATGAAGTTGTTAAACAGTACTGGTCTCATTATCCAGCCTTAGGGCACACCACTTGTTATAAATAAGGGACCAGATTATCAATTTAACAATTATTCATTTATTTTGTACTACATTGTAGCCTTGTTTAAATGTAATTTTGTACTTTGTTGTAGCTTTATAAGTTAAAATTTCTCTTGCAGTTTAAGAAAAAGCCCCCACTTAGTTGTGAAGAAACCGGCCTCTTATCAGGGCTTGCATTCCAATGAAGGAATTTACAACCCCCTCCTTACCCCTTTCGAAGCTGGCCTGCCTGGAGAGCAGTAGATAAAGAAAAAAGACAGAAAGAAAAAAAGAGAAGAAAAGGGGCTGAATATGCAAACTAGAGCCGAAAAGACCCTTGGGAATAAAAATCCCTAGAAAATAATAATTTAAAACGAGCCAACAAACTTTTAAGAAAAATGAACCAGGGTGCTCTATCGGCAACTACTACCTGGCCAGCTTTTGAGTTTCTTCAAGTAGTCACCATAACGAAAAAGTCTATTGGAGCCACTGCCCTGAGGACGGCGAATTACCACCATTGCCTTCGTATACCCTTTGGTATACAGCCACGCCTCGTGAGGAACACTTGAAGGCCCGGCTCTATCACAGGGAGTGATAGAGCCGAAGTTCCTCCTCTTCCAAGTCGAAGCCGGGGGCAACGAAGCTGGCCGGAGCCCCCACCCGAGCTGATCACTTTTAATAAAGGCTTAAAAAGGACCATCAGTCCTGCCCTTTTTTATTTCACCACTGGTTACTGGTCTCTAGCTGGAATTTGTGCAACTGATCATAACAACCTTTTGAGTTTATCAGTTCAGTCAGTTTCCAGTACACCTCAGCACCCACTTATCTAGAAAATTAAATCCCCAGCAGACAATAACATTACCATTCTCTAGTAAACTGAGTTGGACAGAACCCAGAAAATTTTGGTGCAAAGTGCATCATTTTGTAAGCCAAATACTTCAGTCCAGCTTCATTCACTTTCAGCTGCAAGGTGCCTGCTGTGAAGAAAACAGTGGGATACCCAGTGCCATAGGCATTCTCCACGGCATTCAGACTTTCACTGTAGAAGACACCACACCATTGATGCTAGACTTTCCTTAGCTTTTCTCCCCTGAGATAAAAGATAAGGTCCTAAAGTGGGACATAATACGTCCTAGTATACTACTGAGGCTTTTATCAGTAGCTTGTAAAACATTTGTTTCCCTTAAGAAGTAGATTAACCTATGGCCATATGGATTTTCTGGGACATAATCGTGATGTCTGTCAGACATCACATTCCTCACAACTCCACTAGGAGCAACAGAGCTCACAGCAGGTCCTGAAGGAGGGTCTTCCTGGTTCAGCTGCTTTGCAGGAAACATGCCCATGATCATGGTTTCTCCCTCTGTCCAAAACTCACCTGATTTTTATAGAGCCTGACTGGACCATTGGTCACTCCCATCTAAAACCTGAAGAGCATTTCACAGGCCTGGTCCAAGTCTGACATGTGCTGCTTAGAGCTCTGCTGAACTTGTGGGAATCCACAGTGGGACAGTGACACATCATGCTGCCCGTGTGTCACACATCCATCTCATGGTGGAAAGACTGCAGCACTAGCATTTTACAAGTAGCCAGACAAATTCAGAGACCACATAAAAGTGGGATCTAGAAGTTTTTAATCTGTTTAGCATGCCTATGCTTTTTTTTTTTTCAGTAAAAATGGGATTTCAGTTAAGGAAAAAAATCAATAGCAGCTCTGCCTTTCAGTCTTGTTTCTGAGGGCTAAGCAACCCTTCAGCCTGGTAATCCATACAAGGCCTGTTCCCCATTCTTTTCTGTTTCTCATTTCATACCTTCGATTCTCTTAAAATCTCCTTTCCCCAGGCACTTAAGTCTGTGATTAATTTGGATATTTCACACTTTGCTGTGTGTGAAAGTCAGGTTTACTAACAATCTTAAATGAACTAGGCTATAAATAAAGTCATCACTGTACACTGTGATTCACCAAGCTCCTTTCCTTTTCAGGTTGTTTTTTTTTAATGTATCTTAAGCATCTGTATTACAAGATGCCAGTCTCAATTAAGACAGAATGAAGAGACACAGGGCTAACTTCACCTTCTGTAGTTATTTTCCACCAGACAAAATGAATATGAAACTGCCACTATTGTGCTACAATACAATTTCAAAACTTTTGCACCCACAAGTCTCGAGCAGAACACTTTCCAGCTACAGTCTTAAAATTAATTTTTAAAAGTTAACCCATCATTGTATTTTGCCTTTATTGGAGCCACATGAAATAAATAAAGTCACATATAATGCAGATTCTTAACCAAAGTTATCTATTGCCTGTTTCCAAATTAAACAGTTGCAAATTATGAGACAACTATAAATATCCCTCTTCCTCATTATTCCAATTCCAAATAAATTACTGAAAAACTACAAGTTCACTTCTCTTTTGCCAAAGATCATTGAGAATTTCCCAACACATTTCAGAAAATCCCAGAGTAGCAAAGGATCCCAAAATGTTTGCAGAGGATTAAGCAGTCTGGCATTAGACTGCTCTCTGCTGATGCAATGTAAAAGCCACACAGGTGAGAAATTACTGATAATTTGAGAAGAGCTCAGAAAGGGGTGGTTTTCAGAAGTCTATCCATAGGTTTTTTTCATCTTTCAGGTGAAATACAATATATAATATATAAACACAATACATAAACATATTCTATTCTATTCTATTCTATTCTATTCTATTCTATTCTATTCTATTCTATTCTATTCTATTCTAATCTTCTCTCCCTGAAAATCAAAACTCAAAAATGCATGGGGAAAAGATTCAGATATGAAATGAAGGCCAATAGAAAAATGTACTAGAAGGAAGAAGCAAGGGGAAAAGGAATGTTCTGTTTAAAAAAACCCAGCTGTATACTACCATCACACACAAAATCAATTTTCTCTATTTGATTAAAAAGAAGATTTGTGTAAATTTCTCATCAGAAACCAGAAATTAATCATTTATCAGATGATTTCTACGTACTCATAGGTGGGGATAATTTTCTTTGTTTTCTTTTTGCCAAGAGAGATCAAAGATGACACAGGAGGAGGGTATCATTTACTGCTGCCTCTTCACAGGCTCAGTTCAGGAATCACTTTGGAAACTATGAAGAGTTGGTGGTATCCTGAGTTTCCCTAGCAGAAATCAATGGCATGTCCTACATAAAGCTCTCAGTGCAGGTAAAATATCCTGCATGTTCCTTCAGTAAGAGTTCTGATGTATGTCCATAATGAAGTTACAGAGCCGAAGGACTTGTGCAGAAAGGCGAATGTGATGCTCATTGCAGAAAAAAGCCTTATTTTTTCCACATTCAGAAAAGGCTTTTTCAATGTCTGCATCAAGCCTACTGAACCACTAATTCCAGCTTGGAGGTCCATTAGGGAGTAAAACCTTTGCCCACAGACTAAAAAGCAAAGTTATGCCCTCACTCAGGAAGGTAGGTGGGAAATGAGGAAACAGCAGGGAAAAGCAAGAAAATAGAACTTCTTTTGGTTGGTTGGTTTTCGGTTTTTTTTGGTTGGTTGGTTGTGGTTTTTTTTTTTTGTTTGTTTGTTTGTTTTAGTCAGGAAAAAATAGAAGAAACAAAAAATCCAAAATATCTTTTAACTCAACCATCTTCTATAAAGAAAGATTCAGGAGAACTTCAGTAAAACAAGTAAGTCCCACATATGTTCTGGAAACCCTCTGCAGTTTTAAGTTAGAATTATTAAAAAAAGGTGAAATGAGGTTAGTATAGACCTGGTTCCATCCTGCCACATTGGACAGATATTACCTTAATTATGACATATTCTAAAAGCACTCTAGGAAAAATTACTTAAAAATTAATGTTAATGTACCTTTAAATACAAAAGATTCACATCATAAAGATAAACTGGCATCCCAGGTTAATAATGTTCACCTAATGTAAACTCCAACTCTTTCAGCATTCAGCATTATTTTGGGGGGAGAGGAGGGATGAGTTTGGTTTGGTTTGTTTTTTTTCTCTTAAATACAATCTTCCAATCCAAAGCTGTCATGTAAAACTTACATGGATGTTTATAATGTGCTGGAAATAAAATAGCTAGAGCCATTTAGCTCAGTCTAGCATGTGGAAAGATGGCTGGGGGTAAACAGCAGTCTCAGCTTTTCTGGAGCACTGACAGACACATCAAACACTAAGGGTTAAGGAAATCTTGCCGTTTTCACATGACATAGTGCTATTAAAATCTGCACAAAAGCCTATTTGCAATCCATTAGGAAACAATAAGGTGATTTCTTTCAAAGTTTTTAAATATTATTTTTAAATATTTCTTTGGAAAGCACAATAATTCATGGCAGTGCTCACAGAAAGGATCCAGCATAGAAGGCTGGTCATCAATCTGATTTAACATGAGCCTGTAGTGGCCAAAGAGAAGTAAAGCTTGACACATTTCATTTTTACACACTGAATTGTCCAATCGCATCCGATCTACTAAAAAAAACCAACCCCAAGTCATATCTCCACTGATAATCATTCCTTCATATACTTTTTGGCTTTAGATACCATGCTTACAGAAACAGGCATTGGAGGAGGTGTCCTTTTCCTTCAGTCCCACTCAGAGTTTCATAGTGTTATCAGTTAAAAACACAACTGACTTCTAACTGGACACAGCTCGGAAACAGAAGGTGCATAGTGATATATAAACGTGTGCTCATGCTACTTCAGTCAAAGGGACCAGACATTCTGGGAGAAAAATGCTTTGGAGACCTTCTTCACATCCAACAAGGTTCTTCCAAGGAAGAAATAAGGTCTTCACTTTAAAAGACACATGCCCTTTGGAGGCAGTCACTGTCATGCCAGTCTCACCACACAGACTGGGTTCGGTAACCACTCCCCAGCTCCTCAGCACACAGATGCTATAGATTAAACAAAAATGTAGGCATTCTCAATAGAAGAACGTAACCTTTCGGACTACTACACTACCATGCACTAGTCAGGAATATGCAATCAGTGGAAAAATGAAAAGGATTTTAAAAGGAAAGCAGCTGCATTTCTGTGTTTTAAGAAACAGACTATTCATAATACAACTGTCCTTTCATTGACTGTGTACTATGTAGATTAAGTCCTGCAAAAGAATGAAAACACAGGAAAGTCACAGAAGTAATCAGTTAATTTTTTAAAATTACATAAGAAAATGAGTATGATTATTTTTCATGTTGTTCCAAATAGGCATTTATTCTTCTCATTAGCAGGATAAATTAAGTTATACATTTTGATAACTGTAAAGTAGTTAATTTGTTTTCATAAGTTTATGCAAAATTTCAACATGATCAAATACCATTTATTTGTAACTAATGATTCGGGAAGCCTCTGTTGCCACATTCTTTCAACAAATCTGCTTTGGGCATGCTAATGACAAGTACTGTCCTATTCTTTTAATCTCTGCAGCATCATTCCCAGAAATTTGTATTGAACACCTTAATACTTTTCCACTGATGTGAGCTAAGGAGTACTTAAACCACTTAAATGACACGCTGAGGTCAGCATGCTGGTGCTAGGCACAAACCTCCCACTTTACTTCATTTTAGGGCTCTGAGAGCCCAACAAGTTCACCAGCACTTGTCATTTTCTGTTCCTTAAAGCACAAATAGCTTTCTACACAGGAGACTCCCAACAAAGCAAAGCAAATACACAAAACCAACCAACCAAGCAGTCCCATCGTATAACAGCCTGTCTGCTGGGCTTGGAGGGAATTTGCACTTAGATTCTTTTTCTTCACTTTTAGGAGTGGGAAGGTAGAAATCAGGTGCAAGGAAGCAAGAAAGAGAATTGCTGCTTAAATCTAAAGGCACAGATCTTGTGGAAACATCACAGGAAACTCTTATTTTTTGTCATGAAACTTACCACATGGGGAAATTTCCTAAAATACCTTTTTCTACAAGCAAATAGAGAATCTCAGCCCTTATTTCTACACAAACACTTACCCTGATGCATATTTGCTTCTAGTTTTCATTAAGATCAAAGGTGTGTGGTTACAGCAGAACAAGAAATGTATATTCGTTACTGACCAAGCAGAGGTAATTTGTGCTCGAGGGTAAGTGCCAGACACACCATCTCATGACAGCAAGCAGATTTGCATTGATCACAGCTGGATTATTGGGTGGGAAGACAGATGCCTTGTGTGCTATCACTCCTATAAATCAGATCCCTTGCAGTCTCTAATTTTTTCCCTCAGATTAATTTTTTTCTCAGACCTAAAACTTATTGTGATGGTCCCTCTTATTACACATTGAGAAAAAGATGGTGCGGGGGTGTAACACCATAGGTTTTCAGCAGCCTCCATTAATCCGCACACTCTTCTTCAAATACAATGGACCTGTTCTTTGTGTCCTTTCTTTGTTCCTTTTCAGGCAAGCAGTGGCAGTATAACAAACCGTAAGTTTTGCAAAGTGGTGAGCAGAAGCAGTTATAGACTCTTAAAAATAATCAAATAAAATAATAGTAATAAAACCCCACAGAGTAATACACTTAAGCTTGCAGTTGCCACCTAACAAGGCCATGTTGGAAATCAACTCCTGAATTTTTCAAGCAACCACATTCACCCCACACTTCAGCACCTTCCTAATAAGTCTATTTATGAAAAGTAAAAACTAAAATCCAAAAAAACACAATGAAGAGAACCAGAGAGAGAGTGAGGTAATTAGTCATAGACAAGCTGAAAAAATCCTGGGTGGTAAACTTTCAGTCAGCACGTTTATAAAATCCTCAAGCCTCTATTCGGAAATCTGTGTCAAGAGTCACTCTCTTAGAGTAAAACATACTGTAGATAAGCCATCTCATAAAAGGCATTTCAATCACTCTTCTTTTTCATCATTTTGTTTTCCGGAGTTGTGCTACATGAAGATGTTTTGATGACCCAATATCCTGATGTTTTGGCAAGAACCTTTCTTTTCTGCCTACCTGCTGAAAAGCCAGGCAGTCAAGATTATGCAGCATTTCAGCACTACATCTGGTGTTTCTTATTTAAATAATTTACTACTAATGCCCTCTGGTACATGTTCTCCTTGTGCTGCTCTTGCTTTTTCTGAGACTCATGTGGCAGATGCTTCAAACGGTGTAGAGAAGTGACAGGTTGGATGGGGCTTTCAGCAACTTGGTCTCATGGAAGGTGTCCCTGTCTGTGGCAGGATGTTGGGAACCAGATGACCTATAAGGCTCCTTCCAACCAAAAACATTTTATGGAACCATTGCTGAAACTCTGGACATGGCCCCCAGAGCCAAGACTCATTGGTTGAGGAGAGTCATGTCTGAATATTAAGTTGTGTGGGTTCGGATGACTTGGTGTACTTTTTGGTATTTCTCTCTCTTATTTCTCATACCCTTTCTGCCTCTTCTTTATTTACATACTGCACCTACCACGTGTGGATGCTTCCACAGAAGGATGGCTTTCCAGTGCTGATCCTACCAGCTCCAGAGCCACAACTAGTACCAGGATTTGCCAGGTGCTCAGGCACTAGGAGAAACTAGGACTCTGGTAAAACAGAAGTACAGGAACTGAGCTGCAAGTTCATACTTTCTCTTCCCCCCCCCCCCCCTTTTTTTTTTTTAACTGTTTTCATTCTTTTGAAATCCTTCTTCCAAGTTTTCTTTAAAGAAAGATTTTCAATTTTTCACCCAGAAAAAGGAAATTGAAAATGACCAAATGAATCATCCTACTATGAAAGTTGACAGCAACAAAATTTCAAGCAAATGCATTGTATTATATTTTGGCTAAATTTGTGTGCATTCTGCACAAAACACCTAAAAGAGATTTCTGTTTCTCACAGTCCTGTGTTCATTGATCTGGATTTCCCCGAAACATTAAGATTTCCAAAACAATTCACAAACAAACAAATAAACAAACAAACTAAACAAAAGGAAATAAATTTGTTCAGGCTTGTACTGTACTTTCAATGTTAACTTGTCACCTACAAAAATATATTGAAAACACTATCCAGAGTATCTACAGAAGCAACATGTTGAAAAGCGAAGGAGTCAGTAGAGTACGGAATTATCTAACCCCAGGACACAGGATATTTATTTTGCCCACCTCTGTGAGCTTATTTCTGTGTTAGCACTGTATTAACAAAACCTTTGTGACTACACTGCCCTGCAAAGTAAAATACTTTGGGGCATTGGTATAATTTTGCTCCACCAAGCATTTACATTAATTTTGCATTATGCATGAGACTCTACACTTTCCCACTCACTAGTTATAGAGTAAACTTTAACTGAAGTCAATAATACACATTAATAGCCTCCAACTGTATGTTTTCTAAGATACTTTCAAGTACTCAGTGTGTAGCATGAATAGCACGATCATTTCACAAACCATTTCATCTCAATGTGAGGATGTGTGTATCTCCCTGCTATTATAAGAGCAAGTCTGCAATACCAATATCTAACATAACACTGAGAGGATATTATCTGTTTTCTAAATCTTGCCAGCTCTTGTATGCTGGATGGCATTGAGGGACAAACTGGATCATATTCTTCTATGAAGAATACCATTCGGTGGAAGAAAAGGTGATGTTACTTTGGTTTTTTACCTTCTATTTTTTTTCTTTGATGGAAAGGGAAGGCTCCCCTGTTAAGCAACCTTTGCCAGAGACTAATTCACTGGAAAATTGCTTCTCTAGTTCTAGCTCTTTCTCCTCTTGAAATGCATCTGATTGTCTCCAGTGGCATATTAATATACAAACATGACAGACCAAGAATTACTTTGCCTTTTCTGATTTCAAATTACATATATTAATCATTTTTTTGATTACTGTTTTCAATAATTGAAGTATATTTTTCTAATACTATAACTTTCCCAAATCATTATTAGTAATGTAAACTCTGTCGATGCCCATTTTCTCCCAGCTTATTTATGATTCTCTGAGGCCTTTATGAAGCCAATCACTGAGATAAGAAAGAGCTCCATGAAAAGAACACAACAGCTGAGGGGAAAAATTTCCTTTAAATTACTCTAGGAATAAATGGACAGTTTCTTTGGATGTCCAGAGATGGACAGGCATCAAAAGCAGAAAAGTCCTTCCCAAATAATAACCAAATCATCAGCTTTCTCCAACACCTCAAAATCTTTTCTACTCTTTTATGTATCAGCATGCTACAGATCTTGCTACAAATGAGGCAATGGAGTTTTGTGGGAGTCTTTGATTAAGCTACAGACAACACAACATTGAAACCAGCAACGTTACTGCTAGACAGCAGCTCCAAACCAAATTGACACAGAAATAGATGAGCTTTGCCTACTGAAATGCTAAACATTTGCATCCCCCATTAAATTTGGAGGTTGGACTAGATGATCTCCAAAGGTCTCTTCCAACCTTAACTATTAAGGTTAACTATTCTGTGTTTCTGTGATTTGTATCCATTTTTGTGTCACATAACTGAGAGAAGAAACTTTGTTATGGTGGCAAAGTCCATTATTTTTTCAAACAATTTACAAATGAAGTGACTACAAGACTGTATGTCAAAATGCACTTCAGACAGAATAACCAGCATGAATAGCTTACCTCTTAAATAACAAGGAAGCATCTAAATAAGAGCAGCTTAATAGAAGTCACGTTAATAAATTCACTTCAGTGACAGCACTTGAATTACCATTGAAAAAAAAATTAAAAATAAAAAAGTTCTTTTAGTACAACTGATGTGCTGTCTCTTTCAATGAAATTTTCATTTGCCAGTCATTATCATTTTGGTGGAAGACTAAATTATTTGCTGCTTGTCAGTGAGGGGCAGAGTGTAGACCAAATGTAAGAAGTTGACAAGTTAGATGATAGAAATGAATAAAATTTATGTTCTTATGAACCTAATGGCAAGTAATTATCTCTGAACTGGCAGTACAAATGTGCTTTTTCATCATGAATATCTGACATGCATTAGAAATTTCCAGAAGACATATTATTTATACAGTAAAGCAACAGAGTGGAAAACTTGTTAAATATATGGCTTCTGCACCCAGCATTTAATAGAAAAGTTTAATTGAGTGGTGAACCTTCTGGAAATTTTTTATGCCATGTTAAAAGGCATGTGCTAAACAAAAACCAACAAAAAATACCCCCTAAGTCAACATTCTAATTATTTTTATTTAACATTTACCAGAATCCCAGATATGGCTGCAGTGTATGTTCTGGTCACAACCTGCAGCATTAACAAAGCTGGCTATGAGAGGAGAATGTGTGTATGTGTCTATGTAACAGACAATATCACAAAATATAGTACCTCATAACAACAGTATTAAACTGTAACTTGGCAGCCAAAAAAGCTGCATATATCAGAATTATGGTGGACTGTGCTACTATTGTTCTTTTTCATGTGCGTATGTACACTTCTACTCTCTGAACAGAAGTCTTGATTCATCCTTTTTTTTAATCTAACATAGGGGCTGTGCCTCATTTGGATGCACAGTGCTCTAGTCAGCACTTTGTGTATGACCCTGTACCTCGATTAGCAAACAATATTCAGATCCTGCTAGAAAGACAGAATGTTTAATTTCCTTGTGGACGGCACAACATCATTCATCCCTTAAGTACTTAAGTGGTTCACTAATAATTTATCCTCACAACATCCCAGAAAGATGAACAGCTGGTATTATCCAAACTTATAGATGAGAAAAGAAAGCACAGGAAAATCAAGGTCAAACATACCCATTTAAAGGGAGATGCCTATTTTGAGTATCTAGACCGGGTTATTGCTGAATACATAGCACAACATGGCTACAGCTGTAAACATTCAGGAGCAGCTAGAAGGAGCCACCAGAGGAAAGCTCACTGAGATCTTCCTGCTGTGAGCTGAACCACGCTTGGGTATCTTCAGTGACAGCCCACATCCAGCTCCTCCAAGACATTGTCTGGAGGGGCAGCTGGAGGCCAGGCAGGGTGCACTACAGTGACTCAATGACACTAAATGTCAGGATGCTGGCAATTGCATGGTGTCTGTGGGTGTCTTGGAGCACAGTTTTCTTTTTTTTTTTTTAAAGGAAAAAAATTGAGAGAATATTTTGCCGTTAAAAGATTCATTCAGCAGTTCTATATAAAAGAATATAGTTTTCATACTTTGAAACATCAGGAATTCTTAACATGCCTTGTGCATTAGTACTGAAAAATTAAATGCATGGGTCTTGGAAGTTTTAAGAAACAAATCAGGCCTACTCACTATATTTGGTTTTAAAGTACTTTTGCAGAAACTAAGTATTTTTAAGTTACGTAGGAGTACTACAGGTTCAACTTGTACAAAAATTATCTCAAAGAACATCTTATATACAAGTGGGCAGGATTTGCTAACTGATTTTTTGAGCTGATAAATCTAAATGTGACTAAGCAAGTATGTCTGATACTTAAAAAGTGTTATTTTTGTATAACCATACTTCCTAAAAACCCTTGAGCAATGCCTTGTAACAGAACAATGCAGAAAAGGACAAACAGTCCTCCACAGAACTGACAACTCCAAGTGGATATAAAAAGCTACATTGGGCAGATTGCTTTGTGCTCTTCAGCTTCACTGTACTGAGTCCTTCCTTCTCAGGAGGAAGGAGGTAGGTGTGATTGGAGAAAACAGCACTCTCAAAGGATGACAACTACTCTCACAAGTGCCATCCAAAGGTTCTCTTCCCCAGAAGCACCTGAGCTCTCTCATAAGTGATTCTCTCTAGGTTCTTCCATCCAAGGGCTTAAGAAAAGGGTAAAGCCCACTTGGATTTTCTCCCATTTCAATACAGCCCCCCATCACAGGTAACATTAGTCTCAGGACACAGAAGTGTCCTGTTAGTAAGTTGGCACCTCAGAGAATACGAACAATAGAAGGAGTTTAGTTAAGTGAAAATCAACTTGGCTGAATTTTTCAGTCAACAAAGAAGAAAATTAGTTTTGTTGCAGTACTTGTCTTCACTGCCTGTCCCATTACCAAAATTTGTTGCATTCTGCTTAAGAATATCAAACTTTATAGTTCAGCAGTCTTGACAACTTCAGTATTTAAAGGGAAGCATCTCAAAAAGCAGAACACCCTCACAGCTTGCTTCCTGAGGTTGGTACTCCAAAATGAATTTTCCATTTCAGCAGATGAGAAACACAGTACTTTGAGTAAATTGTTTTCAATGCATTATTTCATGATTTACGGAAAAGGCATTTTATTGACAACAAAATTACAATATTTATGTCTTTAACCCATATAAAGTTACATGTTATTATCTGACATCCATCAAAGACCAACAGGTAACAAGAAATGATAACTTACATTACTTGTGTGTGACACAGGCACAGTATCAGTGAATACCACAAGACAAAAGCATTAGTGCACACGCACATCCTTTTGTTGATAGCAAAGTTAAATATAATATGCTTCCTAAGCAGAAACATCTAAGAAATCAGTCTGTACCTAACACACAACCTACACTGCAAGTTCTTTGCTGGGTTTATTGTGTGGGGGTTTTTGCCCACCAGCAGGAGGAGCTCTTAGCTCGGTCTTGTGCAATGCACCTGACACTGCCCCACACGATGTCCTTGTCACTAAACTGGAGAGACATGGACTTTACAGACGGACCAGTTGGGGAATAAGGAATTGGCTGGATGGTCGCACTGGAAGAGTTTCAGTCAATGGCTCAGTGTCCAGGTGGAGACTAATGAAAATTGGTGCTCCTCAGGGATCTGTTTGGGACTGGTGCAGTTTAACATCTTTTTTTGGCAGCATGGACAGTTGGAATTGAGTGCAAGTTTGCCAAAGATAGCAAGCTGTGTGGTGAGGTCAACATGCTGGAGGGAAGAGATGCCATCCAGAGGGACCTTAGGCTTAGGAGGTGTGTCTGTGTGAAACTCACTAAGTTTGACAAGGCCAGGAGGGTTCTTCACATGGGTCAGGGCAATCCCAAGCACAAATACAGACTGGGCAGCAAAGCGATTGAGAGGAGCCCTGAGGAGAAGGACTTGGGGTGCTGGTGGAAGAAAAACTGGACACGACCCATCAGTGTGTGCTCAGAAAGCCAACAACAAAGAAATGTGGCCACCAGATCAAGAGAGAAGATTCTGCCCTTTACTCTATTCTTGTGAGACTCCACCTGCAGTGTTGCATCCTGCTCTAATGCCCTCAAGATAAAGAGGACATGGACCTGTTGGAGCAAGTCCAGAGAAAGGCCATGAAGATGATCAGAGGGCTAGA
>JACBWW010000007.1:2620620-2722648 GCA_020086605.1 Lanius collurio | reverse complement strand
GGAATGCCAAATAATTTGTTTTTACTTATAATCCAAAAACTAACTATTCATGATCCACACTGGGGTTTTTTTTTTGACCAATACCAGAACACCCAGATTTCTGAAGAAGGAAGGAGAAAAGAAGAAGAACAAATTCACACCCCAAATCCTCCATATTGTAACACATATATCCCATAAACCTAATTTCCCTACATCTCTATGTATTCCATCCAGTGATATAACTTTTAATTACATAGCAACAAGCTCAGTGTTATCACACAATTTAGGAAGCTTTTCCCAAAGCTTCAGGTCAAATGCAGTGTGCTTCTGAGGATCACTGTCTGTCAGCAATGAAAGGCTGAAATTCTCAGAACTCAGGGTTCCAACACCACAGCATCAGCTCAGAGCTTCTCAGTTGCAGCACATGGCAGTCACACAGGCTGCTTCTGTAATCCATATTCCACAGTCACAGTCACTCCAAGAAACAAATTTTGTCCAGTTGGGCAGCTAGGTTGGTTATGCCCACCTTTTCTCTTTAACTGGCAAATAACTAGTTTGATAAACACTATCAATATTCAAACACTTGCTTGATTTCAGGATGGAATAATAAAAATATTTAAGATTATTGCTAATTTTTAGTAAAAAACACACTAGAAAGGAGAAATAATAGAATAGGAGAAACTGCTGAGTCTGTTGGTCCAACACAAGTGTTACTATTTTGGGGATTCTGCTTATCTGATTGAGGATTCAGAGAAGCTCTCTTTTTCATCTTTTCTTCTGCACTGTCAGTGGTGATAAAGGAATAAAGTGGGGGGAAGAAAGGTTACCCTGCACTGTAGAGCACACCACTGACTTTACTGGAGAAAAAGGAAAAACTGTCAACTAAAATTTGGTGTCCTGCTCAGAAGCAAAGCCTCTGATCTGTGCCACCCTGCAGAACCAGGAAACAGACCTACTCAAATAACTCTGTGGAGTGCCACTCATTAAAGGGAACCATCTCAAAACAGGTAGAGAAAGAACAGGCAGAAAGAACAGTTAGAGCAGCCCAGGCAGCGACAAAAAAATATCACTTCTGTGACTTGCAAAAGAAGAGATTTCTCCTCCCTGCCCTCCCTAAAATCAGTGATTTTGTAGAAGAAAAAACAAAAACTGGATAAAGAAGAGAATAAAACAGTGATGTAATGTATGACAGGGAATCAAAAACTCAAGACAGGCAAGAACTAAAGGATTAAATGGAAGCACTGTGCTGGATTAAGCATTTCTCTGCCTGGTGAGCTTGTTCAGCATTTAAATCTGCTGAAACACTTTTGGTGTTTTTGGAGGGGCTGTGGGATTGAGCTGGGCTACACTTCAACCAGCTCAGGCCCTTAACTAAGATGTGTGGCCTCAAAAGAGTTCATACCAGCATAGCACAGGGTAGTGAATGAGCAAAAATTGTTTTTTTTAATTGGTAGAGCTTCCTGAAACAGTATGTACTCTGTATGGAAAATGTTCTCTTTCTGCAGCTGACAATGGCAATTTTGGAGAAGAAACAGAGAGGATGAGGGTGCTTAACGGCAAAATGTTGGTTCTGCAGACTTCAAGCTAAGCTGCTTTGTAGCACAGCAATTTTTACTTCAAGTATTTAACAATGTTGCTAACACCTTGAAATTTTACATATTACAAAGCCTGCAAATTTTGTTTCCTGCCACACTTTCAAATCAATATGCATTGAGTGCTCTGTAGCACTCGAGCAATGACTTTCTGTGTGTCCCTCTGCAGCATGCCTGTAGAAGTCACACAGAGCAATTCCATTCAGAGACCCTGCCACAAGCCCACTTGTATTCCTAAAAAGCAGTGCATGTTCCTCGTGCAGTAACCACCCCCTACTGTGTCCTTTTATCTCTTTTTGCTTCACATGCTTGACACACCTGGCCAACCCTAAGGATGCATGGGATGGTGGAGCAGGAGGAGGCTGTGAGATTCCTTGGCATTGCAAACCGGGTGCTTCCCAACAGGCACTGTCCAGACAGGAGAATCTCTAGGAAGCATGAGCTCATGCTATACCCTTGCATCCACAGCTTTCTGCCACTGCATCTCAAGACATGGACTGACACACTGGGACTTCAGGAGTTGGAGAACTTTGATGGTGGTGTTTCTGAAAAATCGTGAGATCTGCCACTTGGTCCTGTTGACCTCCTTACCACTGTAATTTTCAGTCCTAATTTGTGACAAAACATCAACTAGCAAATGCTGGGAATCATCATACTTTTATGCACTAAAATGTCATGCTTAACCCCATCCAGAAAATCACCCAGCAGAAATGCCTTGAAAAGCAATCAGCCCAGCTCCAAAAGCACATCTGGAACAGCATGGTGCTGCATCCTTGTGAGTAACCAGAGATGAGGCCTGCAGAGATCACCTGTGGTTCCCCTTGGATTGTTTTTGACCATCGATGCATATGTTCTCTTAAACTGGCAAATTCTTGATTTCATACTGACCACCACTATCAGAATGCATGTCAGTGTTCAGATGGAGGGAACACAAAATTATGGTAAGACTAGAACATTTTTCTAATTCTAAGAGGACAGACTTAGATAGCTATTTTGCGTCATTTACATCACTCTCTTCTCAGTTTCATAGCCATGAGAAGCAAAAGGAAAGGATGAGTCTTTGTTCCAAATTCGTGGACAGATCTAAAATTAAAAGCCTAAAGTAAGACTGCAGCACCAGACCTGACCATAAAAAGCACGCCTGGGGGATGGTGTGCCCAAAGCTCTGCTGCTCCCAGTTATGGCAGTTATCCTGACTCCATTATCAGCTACAACTAGCTCATAATGCACTTGAACTCAAGCAAGGGACTAACCCAGTAAATTCTCTACTTTATCACCTTTTCTTTTGATAGATGGCAATCCGCTGGGACCACATGCCTGCCTGGCCCACAGCTCCCATCTCCCAGCACATTTCCCAACAACTGCACAGGAGTTCCACTCAGGAAGACAGGACACTGCACTAAACTGCACTTCATTGCACCAAATGATAAACATGCACATGTGTATCCCATATTTTTTAATTTTTTTAGATATTTCAAAACCATATTGCTTGATCCTATCCTCCGGTGATATTCATAATTGCAAAAATCTCATGTATACACTTCAACTATCTTTATCTGTCTGTCGCTGAGTTTTTTTTGGGATTAGTGTTTCCATAACACCATATAAGTTGATGTGTAGGACCAGGTGCTCACACAAGCCTCAAGAAACACTGTTTTATTCACTGATTGAGGAATTGTACCCAATGTGTGTATAGACAAGGTCCTATCTGTGTTCCAGGTGGTAACACCTATATTCTCTGCCTCAGGAGAAGCAAGTAAATAATCCACTATCCTTCACTACTCTTCAATATGAAGAAAGCTGGTTGCTTACAGTACTTGTGCCCTCAGTACTTGTGAAGATCTTCATTTGTCCATCTAAGCAAGCTTTTATTCTCAGAGCATTCCTTACCCATCTTCCTCCAAGTGTGACACAACAAGGTACAATTTGCTGCTTTGCATGTTAGCAGTACACAAAGACCCTGGGACATTTACTGCACCATTTTTTTTGATCAGTGAAAAAGATTTTTTGTCTCTTTTGAACTTAGCAATCATCACAGGTGCTAGGTTGGACCCAAACCAGTGGCAGCAATAAGACTACCTAAACTTATGCCTGACACAGCATTACTCAAACCAAGAGTGTAATTCTGAGCGATGCTTGCCATGGCATGGTGCAGCACTGGTCAGCAGCTGGCTTGCAAATTGACCACAGGTCTGTATATCAAATCAAACATTTTAATTATCCTGTATTTTGCATGAAATCATTACATCTCCTATAATCACCACCTGTAAAATTACTGCAGGGATAGGGAACTTTATAACCGTCACTGAGGCAGGCAGGCATTTTATCCTGCCTCCTTGGTATCATTCATGTCTTACATTCCTATTATGCAGCCAGGTCTGACACCTGTCTCTATAACCCACTCCCACAGATAACCACATACATCTGCATGTAAATGATTAACACTCCCCTCTTGTGAAGCCACACATCTTTGCGCTCCAGTGAGAATAACTGCTTATACTAATGCAAATAATAAAACGTGTCATTCAATCCTTGTAATAAAAGCTTAAAATCCAATGTGAGGTGATGTGGGTGTAAGTCAACATCAGCAATTTGGACTCAAAGGCAGTTTAACACTATTCATAGGTTCAGAGATGAGTAAATCGTCTCTTCTGGCTCCTATACTCTACCATCATCCTAGTATTCAGACTTCTGCCAACAATAACCTATTACACACCACTCAAACCCCACGGGGATCATTACTCTTTGTCTACTTTCTCCTCTTAATTTTGGCATATAAATTACACTAGCTTTAGTTGACAAGGGAAAATGCTAAGCTGACGTGTAGAGCAGTGTAAATAACCCATATATAATAGCTTTCAAAAAGTTTACTTCTTCAGTCATCCTTTCTGTTGGGCATATGTAACCTCACCAAGTAGTACAACATTCCAGAAGACATTTACCAGTGTACTCTTGTCCAACAGTAGTGTATCTCTACTGCCTTTTTTTAACACAGTGAAGGTTTCTAGCACACATCAAGACGTGTGTTCTGCTTTCTGCACTTATTTCTAGCCCTGAATAACAGAGCTCCAGAGGTGCATATTTCTTGTAACTGTATCCTGCCATGAGATACTAATACAAGCAAGGGAGAAACACAGAGGAAAGATTGTTTTAAATTGGTCTGGTTTTACTTAGAAAACAGTTTTTCTTTGTATTTCTTCATTCTCATAGGATAGTATGATTTGTTTCTAGTTTTAAAAACCTATCCATAGAATCATTATGCATGACCTTCCTTTCTTCCACTAGAATAATATGTTCTTAAACTGTGCTCATACCTTATTTTACGCTTCACAACTGCTGCTAGAAATGTTGCTCCTTTGCCAGGATCAAGCAAGCCTTTGCTAGAAGGAATGCTTACAGGTGCAAAGAAACCAGATCTCCTACCCTCAAAGTGCTCCTAATTATGGGTGCAAGAGTAGTGACATATGGTTCTTGCACCTTTGTGATGGCTTTTTTTTTAAGAACAGAATTACAGTAATCAAATCAAACTGGTAAATTTACTGAAACAACAAAAGGAAAGGACATTCAGAAAGACAGGCGAGTATCCCCTTACAGGGAGGAAGTGCCATACCAAAGCATTTCAAGTGTTATCCAACTACTACTTACACAGACCTTTTTGTGAAAACACTCTCATTGCCTGCAGTTTATCAGCCTTGCCCAACCTAACCAAAAGGTGATCTAAGGGCTCATATGCCATTTCCATGGGAGATGGGACATTAAAATAAAATATATTTCAGCTCTTTGATTCCCATTGATTTTGTGGGTAATACAATAACCAGAATGAGATAGCTGAAACCAATAAAAACTGATTTATAGCATTAAAGGCATTCTTTATGGCACTTATTTATGGTACATTACATCTGAAATCCAATTTCACAGGCTGCTGTTTGAAACTTTCTGTTCAATCATAAATATACTACACACAGCATAGCTCAGTGCCAGAGTCAGATTACACAAATGCCTGTGTTCCCAGAAGGAACTGTACTTCTGCTGTAAATGAGTTTGACAGTAATTTTTCCCAACCAACTTCCCACCAAAAAGTTCCAGGCAGCACTCAATAAATTTAGAATATATGGTTACTCCTTTAGTCATCATAAACAACTATTTATTAATATATTTCAGTTATTGAAAAGGCATTAACAGAAATCACAGAAAACAAACTTGGCATATGTTGCATGATAAACTACTAAGTACATCTAAGCATGGTAGCAGGGACACTGTTTGAAAAGCACACACACACAGGCACGTGTTCCACTCCCATTTATGGGTATGGGAACACTACAGTCCTGCTAGTGTAATTTTCAAAGGGTGAAAAGAAGGAGCCTCCTCAGTGTATCTCAAAGCTGCTCATTTCAAAGGAACATACCACATTCAGGTCACTTGCTATAATCATTGTCAAGAAAAGGGCAAAAAATCAGATCTGACTTTTACAGAGACACTGTCATTTGAATCTGGAGCAACTTCTTATTTATTTGAAAAGACTTCTCCCTGAAAGTGAAATCACTGCAAACTATGTATGTCAGGCTTTACACAAATCTAAGTTGAAAGATGTTTTCTCTCTGTCTCAGATATGAAGGCCGACTTTGTCTTTGTGTGATGCTTCCTTTCTTGGTTATAAAAGATTATTTTTAAAGATGTAACTACACTGACATGTTACAAAACACAGTACCTGTAGTGTTACTGCTTAAAAAACTAATGGACAAAAAAAATCATTTTGTGCCATATGGCGTCTCGCTCCTCTAGAAACCCTACTCCATAGAAAAATAGAGCAAGACAAAATCGTATCTCCAAACAGACAGGAGTACTTCTGACCTTTGGCTCCTCAGCTATAAAGCCACAAACTCATGCAGGGAATAGAAAAGATATCAATATTGTAGAAGCAGACAGTGGCTGGAAACCCAGTAAGAGTCACCAAAAAAAATGTTGACTTGGTATATGTTTTGGGGGTAGGGAGGGAAGAACAGGAAAGGAGAACACAAATCCCAGGTTATCAGTTGAGAGCAGACCTGACCTGACACATGTACTTTATTCAAATCTCTACAAGAAGCAGAATGAGGGAAGGATGCTTTCAGTGAGGAAACTTGAGACTGCAATGTATTAATAATTTAATATCCAGACTTTCACCTCCAGAACACCAATTCTAATCTGATTCATGTCAGTGGTGACCCAAACTTATTAACTGTCATGTTGAAATGATTGGATAGACTTAATTGCTTTCTAGTGTATATGAAATAAAGCTGGCCATTACCTTTGACAGTCATAGAAAACTTTACAATGGTTGAAGGCAACAGATGAGGAACACTCCCCCAGAACCATCTCCCCTCTCCAGTGCATGCTGAACAGTTCCCAGGAAAGAGACTCCCTCACACCATAAACAAAAGAAACCTACCTGACATTAAAGCAATGAAAAAAACATATCCATGAGAATTTGTTAGGTGTGTGGTATTTTTCCAAAGAGTAATTACTGTTTAACATGAATATTTATTTAATTTTGTTTTGGTTTGGGTGCTTTTTCCACTGAAAGAAATGTTTGGCCACTAAACCCATGTATTGAGTGAGACCACACAATTGCCTGACATGGATATGAGCAATCTTTTGACATCTTTTATTCTTCTAGATTATAATCCAGATCCTACATTTTAGCACAGTGGATCCAAGGATAAAAAGGGGCAAAATTGAAAAGAACTGCAGAACCACTATCCAGGTACTCGTCACAGGCAGAAAAACCTTCTCTGTTTTCCTTGACATCATTTAAAATGACTTGTACTTGAGAAAATACATAACTTTATACCATCTTAGAAGGCTTCTGGACCTTGATCACAGACTTTGAAGCCTTGTGGAAAATCATCTATATACATTCCACTGAAATGAAAAAATATCATAGCACCTATTCTGAGTTTTAATGAAATAAAATCAACTAGGATTGATCACAAATTATTTACATCCACATCAAGATTTCACTTCAAGACAAGACATATCTAAGTATGTATTTCCAGTTTTACTGACATCTCCAGATCAAAGCCTCTTCCATAGCCTTCCTGCATAAAATGAGTTACAGAAATTATTTTTTCAATATTTTTCAGCAATAGAGTGTTTTGCTTACACTGCAGTTTAATTTGTAAAAGAATTTATGATGAGTCCGCTCAGAATATTAGATGCAGCATGCTAGCACTTTGATGACCTTTCCCACGGAAAAATGTCCCCAACCAATCCATGAAACAAAAAACCCTAAAATTTCTGTGATCTCTCTCAAGGACAGCTTAATGTGGGCGGTAAAATTTTGCAAATTAGAGAAAACATTTCAGTTAGCTAATCAAAATTTTAAAAGGCCTGAGGTCACTAGATATATTTCACTTAGATCAATGTACAATATTAAACATATTATTGTATGCAATGTATAAAGCTTAGAAAAGTACCTAGATCACTCATACTTCTGAATTCTTCCCTAAACCACTCTAATGGGAAGGGTGAAATTTATACTGGATAGTTCACTGACAAGTCCTGCTTTATGTAGAAGTTCAGATAAGATGATGGAATTAAGTTGAAAATTAATTAAAACAATAAATCTTTATGTTATGTTACAGATGGCAAACATGCAATGTTCAGTTCCAGTAAAGTACACTCTTTGAAAAAGAATACACAAGTGTCAGAGGGATCTAAAAATACAGTGATAATGGTAAAAGAAATGAGATTATTATTTAAGCAGATAAATTACTAAAGCCATAAATTATGCTATATTTTTATGCTTTTCCTATAAGACAAGATCGAATTCAAAGATAATACATTTAAGTCTAATCAAAAGAACTTTAAAAAATATCAAATGCAACACATACCCACAAGATAAAGGGCAAGCTGGGCTGCTATAACCACAAAAATACAATCCAAAAATGCTACGGATTATGAAAACAACTCAAAATTACCCCAGTGTCTTTTTGTTATTTTCTATTAAATGAAATGCATAGCTCCTTAGATGCACAGGAAGTGACAAATGTAATGCTGATGCAGCTGTAATGCTTCACATTGACACATAGCTTTTCTCTGGATACCTGAATAGGAAATTAATAGCATAACTGACACCAAAGTAAACATCTCACAAAATCTAAATCTATCCGGTTAACCAAAGAAAAGCAACAAAGAATTGCAAAATGGAGTCAGCCATAGCAGAAATTCAGACTGCACTCTCCTGCTATGGGACACAGGACACACCAAACCTCTTCAGCAACTCCTTAGTCTCCAAAATAAGAAAAACCCTGTTTAGGCATTGTGTTTACTGTTACTTTGCTTCAGAAAACTTACCCAAAAAAGGCACAAAAATAACAGAAATGGAAACATAATGTCTGCATAGGACCTCTTGAGGTTTCAGATTCAGTTTCCTTGAACACCCACCTCTCCCATGCCCCCTCTCATGAATGGATCATGCTCTGTTTCAAAAGCAGCTAAAAGGTCATTTAGACATACGATAGCTATACAGCCCAGGATAGATGTTAAAGATACTCTGTATGTGAAGCCACTATCTCTCACAAGAGAAATTCAAAGATTAAAGAAAGAGGCACACTAAACATTTTACACTGAAGGATGGCACATAAATCTCTGAGTACATTACCTCGAATCCCACCTAACCTCATAGATGTCAGAAGTATTGTCTACACTGCAAAAGGAGGGCCAGCATCTGATTCTCTGCCTCACCAGTAGCTCCATTTTCTTTTGCATTAATTCCACCCAGCCCAGACTGGACAGTGCAATATTATTTTGGGGGGGATTTTAAGCACTTGAAACGGCTCTGCTGCAGTAAACAAGAACAGGCCTTTATAGCAAGAAACTGAGTGGGTGCCTGAATGCCATAGCAGCCAATGGGAAGTCATGGCCATACTGGAGAGGGCCAAGTCTGCCCAGACAGTGTCAGAGAACTGCATGGAAGAGGAAGATGAACCACGTGCCTTTTTGTCCACAGCACCGTCTGAGAGCAGTCCTTACAGCAAACTACCCTCAAGCAAAGTGAATCCATACCTGGTAAAACCATCTGCCTTTAGGAACATGATGCATACCCCAACAGTGCCTCCCTCCTGAAAAGACAACCAGTGACTGCTAAAATGACTTTATCATCAAAACTAGATGCCTTAGAAAGGGGATAAAAGATGGAGAGATGGTCGAGGGCCAGCACAAGAAGGGCATTAAAACCGTTGGGAGGAACATTTTTACATCTCATCCGTCAGCCTGGAGTTGCACAGTCTCAAAATCCTCTGGTCCCACCAGGAGGAAAGGGGCACGGACTCCGAAATGGCCCCACAGCACCCTCCTGCTTCACCCTCTGAAACAGCTGGAGTCTGACAAGCCATCAGCTGGCAAAAAGCCAGCCCAAACCTTTACGTTGTTCTTTGGTTCCAACTTTCAGGGAAATCTAAAAGGTATATTTTCCCCAAATTCTAAAAGACAACTAGAAGACTTTTGCTAATGTTTTCCCACTGGTATGTGGAGGAAAGTCTGAAAATCACAGTACTAAAAGTATACAGCACTCATGATCTGAATTGACAGTACTTCTACCTACCATAAAAAAATGTTCTTGAGTTAAAGTATGAGGGAAGAAGAGGTAATGCACCAAAAAGCAAATTTAAAATTGTATCCTAAATGCTCCAGAGAAAACTTTTTTTGATGCATATTATGCATTTTCCTAATTTTTCCTTTTCATTAAAATCTCAGGTCAATACTGTCCAATCTACTACAATTCAGGCACTGAAAAAATGTCAGTCTCAGCAAATCAAAGCTAAGATTTAATAGGATTCTGCTGAAGCACAGAATAAACAATTATAATTATTAAGCAAATGAGACTTGTATTTCATTTTCATTTATTTCACATCTGAAGACTTTATTATGTTTTATTTACTAATTCATAAGATTTAAAATTTTGTAAGACACTTTCAATTATTGATGTGACTTCTGTTTTCCAGTGTTTTCCAATGTGATCAACATATTTCTGGCCTCATAATCTAAAGCCTAGAGGCTCTGAATTTAACTCCTATCCAGCTGTGCATATGCAGAGAAAAGAAAGGAGAATCCCCAGATCAGCTGCCACCACGCAACACAGAACCATCATGGGATCAGAGAATCATTTGGGTTGGAAGGGTCTTTAAAAATCATCAGGTTCCAAACTCCCTGACGTGGTCAGGGACACCTTCCACTACAGCAGGTTACTCAGAGCCCCACCCTGCCTGGCCTTGAACATTTTCAGGGATGGGGCATCCACCTGTATGAGACATGTGGAAGTTTAAACTTCATTTTACTGTCTAACATCACAAATCTCGATAGTGACTGCCAAGGGGAGCCATGCCCTACACAGTGAGGATGGGATACAGTGTATTTCCTTTTGTTTCTGGAGTACAGGTAACCACAGAGGACCACATGCTATCATCAGAAATCTTGCATATTTGGAGGGCTTCATCATTTCTGCAAAACATTACCAACTTTTAATGAGAGAATCTCTACAGCAGGGGGATTTTTTTTCTTATTAACCATGATAATTAAACCAAATATACTTGCTTTTTAGCTCTAAATCTTTCAGGGAATATGTGACATATAGTGAAAATTATAAATTCTCACTTTTAACTGACTTTTCCCTAATTAATAACCAAAGTGCTTTCTATATTTTTATGACCACTGTTAATGAAGTCCATGAACTCATTGCAATTGGGAAAGTTACTGCATGCCAAAAGTGCTCCAAAATTATTCTAAATTGATGAATAATTTTTATTGCCAGGTAGATCAAAGCCAATTCACTCAACTTTCAGTTAGAAGTATTTTTAAATGTTATTGTCTGCAGCAGTTTTACCAGATGGCACCCAAGATGCCCTGCTTTTTTTGAAAGAGCATAACATCTCTTTTACCAGTCATCTTCTCTACTGTAATCCAGTATTAAATATTTCTGAGTTTCTTTGACTGACAAAACAAGTCACAACTACATAGAGAAAATACAGCGTAATTTAAATGGGTTTGCAAATAACTTTAAACTGCACCAACATTTTTTTTCTTATTTTTAAGTCAATTTTTAATGTTTATGTAGTCATTAAACTCATAGGGCTTGAAAGGGTTAAAAAAAATAAAAAGTATCTGACTTCAAGAAATGATCTACAGAAATAGCATGGAGCTATGTAATCCTTGCAAGTGAAGCCAGTACCTGAGAAACAAATCTTAGTAACTTGTAAAAGCCTTCTGCTGAACAATGAAGCTCTGTGGGGCCGTCTTACAGTCAGGGAAGTGAGATCACATTCCCATTGTTAACTCCACACTACTCACCATGATTTATTTGAGTTATACTGCTTGAACTCTGACTGTAGGAGCAGCGGAGTACAACTGGTCAGGTATAAGATCACTTTGTGCCCTTCTGATCTGATGGGGGCGGGGGTGGACAGCAACCTCTGGAATTTTCAAGGATGTTTGTATTGAAAAATCTCATCCCATGTACAAACTCTTTGGATACTGATGATATATTGCCAAGAAGCTTCATGGGTTTCCAATCTGTGCTCTGCAGGTTCTTGACTGCAGGACTCAAGATGCAGGCAGGAGACTAACCTTCTCTGATGATTTCCCTGCAGCCATAAAATATGCAGGCTATAAAATGCTCCTACTGAAGTTCTCAGAGTCCAAGGAGGACTCACGCTTGACTTTTTGTTCTTCCTAACAGAGGCCCAGCAGAATAACCTGGACAGAGATAACAGAGGGCTGACAAGGTGAACAGCAAGGCATGAAAGTGCCAATTTATTTAAATTGGACAAAATACATTTTCTGGCAAGTCATTTTTTTAAACAAAACAAATGCTGAAACTGCCCATTATGAAAGGGAAATGCTCTCACACGGAGAAATTTGGGAAGAAGCATTTCAGCCCATGAATTTTTAATATTCTTTTCTCCAAAACAAGGAGAGGGAAAGAAGAAAAGCTTGAGTTCCTGCAAAACTAAACTCAGAAGGAGGAATCAAAGGATAAGGCCCTATTTCAGAAATAGGTATTAAAGTAGGATGATAAGATAGTTCAAACTGAATTGCATGATAGCAAACAGTCTGCCTCTAGGCAGAAGCACTGTGGAGCCTGCAATTTATGCTCTAAGGGAAGAGAACTGCAGAAAAACCTCATGAAATCGAGTGATTACTCAATAAAATGGCAAGTGAAATTCAGTGTAAACAAATGTGGTGCACATGGGGAAAACAGTAATCTGAACCATGCATTCAGCCTAGCAATGAGATCTTAATGGGCTGTTTCCACTCAGAAATGAGACTGTGAGATAACAGGAATTTTTATGAAAACATAAGCTCTGGACCAATCATCTGCATTTACTCCAGGGCTGGTGGGTCATCCAAACCAGACGCCTTTCTCTTCTAGCAATGTACTCAAATGTCTTTCTGCAACATATTTCTGGTGCAAATATCAGATTCTAAGGCTTGGGCTGTAATTTGATTGTGCTTCTGCAATATAATCATAATCACATTGGAAAGGTTAAAATGCTTTATTCGGCCTATTTAGGTAAATCCTACTATGCAGTTTATTATCTTCAAATAATATTATGGTAAATTATTCTTCAGCCATCCCCTTAGAAATAACACCAGAACACTCAACACCACTTCCTTTTTTAAAAAATGCAAACATACCCAGGACTTACCCTTCACTGGAAGGGATTTCCCTACTACCTTGAAATGCTTATTCCTTAAAAAACACTCCCTGGAAATCTTTCACAAAACAAAGGAACACTGCTTATTTGGATAGGCAGAGCAGTAATGCATATTTACAGAACTATGAGACTCAAATAATGTCTGCTGTTGCAGCAAGACACAAAACTGAGGTCCAGTTTCAGAGCACACCAACTCCTCCTTCATTGCCCCTGTTGGGTACAAAAGAGGAGAAATAGAAAGAAAGGAAAAAATGTTTTACAGAAGCTTCATGCTACTGAGCCTGTCAACTCTGTTAATCTCAGCAAAGAGAAGGGTCAGGGTAGCCTAGGAGCTATCCAAAGTGTTCAAAATCAGGTTGGATGGCGCCTTGAGTAACCTGATCTACTGGAAGATGCCCCCGAACATGGCAGGAGGGGTCGAACTAGATGAACTTTGAAGGTCCAACCCAAATGATTCTACACTTCCATGTTTCTGTTGAAAGGAAGGCTTTGGCAACAACAACCCAGGAGGTCCATGTCAGCAGCCAGAGTAAGCAGAACACAGCACACCTTCCCCACTCACTCTCCTAACTCTCAGCTCGGGGGATTGCCCAAAAGAACGGGAGGGAGGACAGTGATGACAAGGTAGGTTCATGCCATGAAAAATATAATGAGTAGATGAAACAGCAATTCATTATCTACTTAAATATTGCAGTGGGTTAATCCAGCAAATAAAAGCGGAGCATGAAACAGATGGCCCTTTACAGTTCTCATGATTTCCTAAATATTCCCTCCCAGTGCACAGTCATTCTTGTATTTAACATGAAATGCACAGCTTTCACCATGTGCACATTATGCAACCATTCATACAACCTCATAAACGTTACATCTTATAGAGCAATTATTTTTTATGCCTTTTTTTAAAGGAAAAGCTGTATCATGTCACGGCAAAGTATTCTCAGCTGTCTTGAAATAATTTGAGGTAGCTGCCAATAGCAGATGATAAATCCACTAAATGCAAATGCTTGCTCAACCTACTTTTTGGACGTATATTAATTTTCTGAGTTCAAGAAATAACACAGGAAAAGCATTTTGACGTTGGGTTTGGGTGCAGTATGTCAAGTGTTTAGTACCTTGCAGAACACATGCCAGGAAACAGGTATCTCTGCTCCTCTCTGCTTCATAAAAGCAATTACTGTTCATACTGAAATAGCAGTTGAGTATGGGCAAATGCTGCTTTGGATTTCAAAAAAACATACTCTCTGTCACTGAAAAAAGTAGAAATGAGTGATTGTCTCTTATTTGTCTGCATACGTGACAATCAAGTCCAAAGTTGTCCATATTCCTTGCAAAAAAGCTGACTATGCAAATACCTTAAAAAAATACACTTTCTCTGTTCTGAGACCCACGAACAATTTCTGAAAATAGTTTTTTGTTATTAAAATGAACTAAGATGCTAACACATCAAGTGCAATTAATATACTACAAATTAAATGTGCTGTGTGCAAAAAGCTAACATGACTGTCATATACCAACTAATCTCACAAGTAAAGCAGCACTTAGATACATTTTTTGCAATGGGGCATTGCCCTCCAGCTAAAAACAAGAATGTAACCATTATCAAGTTTTATACTTTTGCTTCTTTTTTAGCTACTATTTTGGTACTAGATACCACAGTGTAATCCACTGTGAAAACAGTGCAGCACCCAAGAACAGACAGGAATGCCTAGACAGAGCCTGAAAAGAAGCTGGGAGAAGCAAGGAAAAAATCTGAAAAAGGAATTGGGCAAAAAGAAAAGACAAAGCATGACAGGTCAGAAATGCTTGGTAAATGGCAGCAGGGACGTGGGCACCCAGAAGCACGCTTTGTTCCAGAGCTGGAATTAACCCCAGGATTTCCAGTATGGTAAGCCAGTTTGTAGGAAGCTAATGGAAAAGTCATTCAGAGAAAGCAGATGCTTACTGCTAAATTCTGTTTAGCAGCAAAGCTATGAACTGTGCAGCTCAAATTTTTTAATCCTTATGATGATCTATTTCTGTACTGAATTATTTGCTGCTTTCTTCCTAATGAATCTTCTAAAACTACTGGAAAGTGCAGGCACAAAACTGTGTTGAAATAACCTTGTGATGACTTTAAGTCAAGCACTCCAGAGATAGGACAGCAGGAATCTGGTTTCATCTGCCAATTTAACTTACTCCCCTCCATGCACACACACCATAATTTGGTCTTTAATTGTCCCATCACAGTAGTTCATGGAGGTTGGATTCAAATGGTGGGATCTGTTTGCAGACTGATGTCCAACAAATTCCTGAAACAGCAGACGGGCTGTGACAGTTTCTGACAGGCACAGGAGGAGGTATTTGGCCTTTTAGGCAGACATTATGCAGTGATTGAAAACCAAAAAGGTCAACTAAAAACATCCTTAGGACAGGCACAGCAATGGGACCATGCTGATACCTGCCCAAATACACCTCTTTACTACACAATTTGCAAGCAAACCCAATGCACCAGAAATAAAGTTGTTGCAGAAGTGTTGTACCAAAGGCATATAATGACAGAAATAATAATAGCAAGGTGTAAAAAGGAACCATTGTGGGCTTCAGGGAGTATAAAGAGACATTGCACTGATCCTCCTATCACAATTACATGTTTAAATTCAGATGGAATGAATCTGCATGAGGAAGCCCTCAGACTAGGTCGAACCCTGAAGTGCCTGAAAGTTTGAAATAAGTAAAATATCTTAGAGTGGTCATAAGATTTCTTAGCATTACATGTTATTTTTCAAAGCAAGGAATTTAAAAACCTAGGTCCTACTTGCCTGAATGAGGTCAACTCAAGCATAGTAATTTCTCCTGCAGTTCCTCAGTGGCTCACTCCCTTAGCTCACACCAGGGAAAACATCACTCTGAGGCACGGACAGAACTTACACGTTGGTGAGGCAAACAGATCTTACTATGACCAGGACAAGAAATTTATTCTCATATGGCCAAGATTACAAAAAATACTGAAGTAAGTTATGGAGAACAGGCTGAAGAAGACTATCATAGCAGGTTATTATATTTAAGGGAATGCCATGCTATCAAGTGAAAAACCAAGGAAGAGATTCCATAAGAAAAAACAGTAAGAAATCATTTAATTGGAGGCGGTGTCACAGGCACAAAAATTAGGTTTGCATGCTGCTTTTGCAAGCTTATTATGGTCTTATTACAACTTCTGTATTTGCAGCAAATTTATATTAATATTTCATGCTATACTGAAGTAAGATAGATGCATTTAAACTGAAAATAATTGGTCTTCTACTGTATTCATTTATATTCAGCAGTTTATATTTGTTTTCCTATTTCATATATTTAATTGGCATTTATTTTGGCTAGCATAGAATATTTAAACTGGCTATTATGAAGTCAAAGATATTCTTACAGCATGAAAGAGATTTAGAGAGGAAAATTTCGTCAGTTTAAAATTGGAGCAAGCATAATTGAACAATGAGAAGAAATTTGAACCATCTAAAAGAATTATAATTAGAGCCCAAGTCAAAGATGACAAATTTCACCATTTAGAGTGATCATGATGAAAATGGTAAATATGAGTTGTCATGCTTTAATTAAAAAGGAGAGGAAACGGCATGAAAGCATTCATTGTTAAAATGTTCTTAGCACTGTAATTATTTTTATTGATTAAAGTAATTATTAATTCATGAACAGGCTCTAAAATGTTGATACTGTAATTCACAAAATGAAGAAAGGAATATGCCATCTCATTTATTCATTAAACTCTTGTATTTCCATAAATAGATTTTTATAAATGAATGATAGCTAAAAAAAAAAAAAAAAGCATAGCCCAACCTGAGACAAACTCTTGAATACATCCAAACTTACAAAGTGCAGAGAAATTTACCTTTTGCTGTTTGCTCAGCATTAAATTACACCATTGCTCAGCTACTCATTGCCTCTGAAAGGCTTTTCAGCAAACTACCTTCAATGTATTAGTCTGGAGACAGGAATAATACTGATACATTACAAAAAAGGGTTCTCTTCCCTCAGACTTGTCCTGTTCTTCCTCCTGGAGATTTTTGTGCCTGGGTGGTAGAAAAAAATTGTGTCCAGTTTTCTAAAATGTGTGGGACATTTCAGAACTACATGCACAAGGTGGTGTAGATGACAGGGACCCCTTGGAAAAACACTGCCTGGACACCCGCTGGACACACACAAGCATGGCAGTTCCCATCCGTGTCAGCCTTGCTGTGCATATCCTGTTATTGAACAGTAAATGGCTGCTTCCCTGGAAGCACCAGCCTGCCAGAGCTCAAGAAGCATTCAGACAATGCTCTCAGGCACATGGTGTGATTCTTGGAGTGCCCTGTGCAGAGCCAGGAGCTGGACTCAATGATCCTTTTGGATCTCTTCCAACTCAAGAGATTCTATGATTCTGATTTAATGACTCTGTTTTTTGTATGGAGGGCCAAGAGCCACAGTTCCCATCCCTTGCTGACTGTGGTTCAAAAGGCAAAGTTGTGGATTTCCTGGGAACTGAGTGTGGTGGGAGAAGAGAACTCTATGAGCATCTCTCTGTTATGCTGCTGGCAATAACCTACACACACCAGAGACAACAGCCATCCTCACAGAACTGTTCTGGCATCTTCTGCAACACTTCCCCTGTGCTGAGAATTTCAGGGTTGACTGCTGACACCTGAGTGGGCAAAAGCAGGCACTGGGGGAAATTCCTACAGGTGCTCAGAATGGGAATGCACAGACATAATTACATAATTAAAATAATTACAGTGCTAAGTCAGGTCAGCAGTTGGGCTGACTGGGTGATATGGAGGGCTCTGCACAGGGGGAAGGGGGCTGGGAAGAGGTGTTTAAAATGCCCTGCAAGGCAGCTTAGGACAATGTCTAAAGCCTTTTCTGCCTGGCTGTTGTACCCTTCAGACACAGCTGCAGGGCAGAGGTGCCAAAAGACTGGCTTTGGGGTCTGTCCCTTGTGTCATCTGGCACGCTCTGAATAGACCCTTGCAAGTCAGACTCCACATCAGCCTTAACAGGCTCTGCTGTACTCAGCCAGTGTGACTTTAGACGTATTCCAAAGGTGTTCCTCCCCTTTGCTGACAGTCTGCAGTGCTTAAACTCTTTCATTTTACATTTACTACTACCACTATTATTATTATTATAGTTACTACTATTTATTGTTATTTCTTTCAACTCTATTTCATTTTTAATGCCACCCTTGTGATTAATAGGACAATGCTTTCACTCTTCTCTCTCACCCAGCCCTGCTCCAACCTTCCACTCATTTATCATCTCTAAGCTCTGGGGTTGGGGACACTGGTGCACCTACAGCCTCTGCCACCCCATCAACTCTCCTTGATGTGCTCAGCACTGGATGACCATCCTTCCCAGCACCTCCTTCCCTCTCTACCCAGACAATCCTGATTCAGGGCAACATCTCACGTAAGCTCATGGACAAGCCTTTGCACCTCACGTCGCACCAGCATGTCCCCATTCTGGTGGAGGAAAGCCTTGATGACAGCCCCAGTGAGGAAAACAGGCTGATGCTGGTACCAAGGTGTCCCACATTGCAGTGCAGGCCCCTGACAGCCTCTCTCACAGATACAGCCCTAGTGTCACCTCTGTGCATTTTACCCCAACAGAAACAGCTAAAACAGGCAAGAACTCACCACTTTTGTAAAAAAAGAGAAAAAAATTATATATTATTCATTGGAAAAATCACAGTCTTCTGAGGCACAGTATCCCTGTTGATGCTGGTTACAGGGACACTGGGATGATGTGGGGTGAGGTGAATCCACAGATACCCAGCTGTCCTGTGAAGAGGCACCATCAGCCAGAGAGCATCTGGAACAAGCAGGCAGAGGTCGGAGATCTGCATCCCGGTCTTTCTCTTGACTCTGCTTCACCTTTACCTCAAGTTTGATCTTTGCTTTTTCAGATAGTCAGCATTAGCTTGTCCCAGTGCATATCTCAGGGGCCCCCTGTGCAAATGCATTTCAGAAATGACTACTCATTGATATTAATTAAGAGGACAGTTAAAGGACTGCATTGGGGAAACCTCAGCAGAGTATTGCCAGCAGTTGCCTTGTCAAGCCAGCAATAAATAACTCACGTGAAAAGCCAACTCACATGTCTTTCTCCCTCAGCCGCGACATGCATATGCAACATACAATTATCCAAAGCAGCAGCACACACGAGGCTACTGTAATCCCTAGAGCAGAGTACATGTTCAGCAACTGAGGATCATGAATCTTGGCCTCCTCCCCAGCCTCTTGCCCTGCAGCAGAAAAGAAAACAGCACACATTACTGTGCTCTGTGCTACAAATAATCTCACAAGTAGCTTTGTTCCCAAAAGAGAAAAATTCTGAAATTCCTGGGAACTGGGTGTGGTGGAAGGTGAGCAATCTCTCACCCCATCCAGACATGACCACAAGCATCTCTGTGGCACACTGCTGGCAGTAACCTCCACACACTAGAGACAACAGCTATCCTCAGAGAGCTGCTCCTGTTTCTTTCACAACACTGCCTGCAGCGCAGGCAAAGCCTGCTGGTCCCTGCAAACCAAAACTGCCTGCACCTCCTTTCCAGCAGCCACAGGCTCTCTCTCCTCCAGTGACTGGCAGGGTGCTCTCCCTCTCCTGGCTCAAGAGCAGTTAGCTCTTCTTCACATCTCTCACACACTTCAGAAGCACCACCAACAGTCACATTCATCCCACCACAGCTATCAGTCTGCTGGCTGAAAATCCATCACAAGCAGAAGAGCCTGCAGAATCTCTCATGGGTTGTCATTCCTGCCTTGAAGCTGGACTGTTAATGAGCTGAACACAAGTTCAGCACACACCTGTTTCTGACATCTGGGTATTCACATCTGCACAAAGCAACCCTAACCAGTAATTGCCCAACTGCAGCAGCAGCTGCCCCTGGGACTCATCTGGAAGCTCAGCTGGTAGCAGACACTTTGCTGGACCATCACTGTGGCTCAGCAGCCCATGCAAGGTGTGAAATCAATTGTCCCTGCACCAAGGCTCTGACTGATCCCTTCCTGCTATGCAGGCTACGGGAAGCGAAAAGCTCAACTTCTCAGGTCCTACAGTTAACAGAGTGAGTTATACTAACCCTTTTCAGTTTTCTCCAAGTCTTTCAGGACTTTCTTTGGAACTTCAAGTGTCTGCTGGAAATCACTCCCTGTTTCAGCTTTATATGAGGACATTTACAGAAATTATGAAGTTACATTTTGCATGAATAACATGGAAAAGGAAAGCTTGCTCTGTGAAGTCAGTAGGGACTCACAGATACTCACTCGTGGGATACAAGCTCGGAGCCAACACAGAATCCATCCGAGGAGCTGGAAAAGCCCTCTCTCTGGCCACATCTACAACCAAACACCCATGAGGCATACCCATCACATGTTGTGCTCTCCACTGTCATACCTCAATACAGAATGTGTAAGGAGGTCATGTAGTGACAGGGCACACACCAGCAGGTCTGGATTCTCACACCTGCAGGCTTGCATGGCTCACCTTGGGACTGTGACCTGGAAGCTCCCAAAGGAAGCAAAAGGTTATGCTGTACCCACACAACCTGCAGATCAGGCCTGGAGCCCATCCAGGAGGCTGGCTAACCATCGCCGAGTGGTGGAGAACCCAGTGCCAAGTTCCTGGCCCCACACTGTCACTCTCCACACCTGTGCTTGTTAGGAACTCCTCACCCACCAAAGTAGCTGCAGCCCTCCCACACCTCCTCGTGGTGTGTTTGCCCCATGCCCACACTGTGGAGCCTTTCTGGCTCACCCAGCCTTAGCTCTGGCCCCGCTGCCTCCAGCCCGGGGCTGGGCACAGGTGCCTGCCTGCCTACCTGCTCCCTGCCCTCGTGTTGGAGCAGAATGGGTGTCCCAGGCCTGCAGGACCACCAGAAAGAGGAGGAGGCACTGGGTGAGGACCATGACCCACCACGCTCGCAACATGCTGCTGTTGCAGCATTGCCCACAGCTGGCACAGAACAAGTCAGAGGGGCTCTGTGACCTCACGGCCCCGTCGGGCCATGTCCTCCACCAGGGCTCCCCAAGGTACTCCCATGGCCCATGAATTTTTGAATCTGCCTACTGTTGAATTTCCTGTTTCGGCATAAGCATGGAAGGAGCAGAAGTGGAGTAGGGTGGACCTATTTTGGGAGGCAGCACTGTGCATGGGAGTGCAGAGCCACACAGGTCTTTCTTCTCAGAAATCTGTATCAAAAGTGCTGTATAAAGACTGCATAAGTCAACTGCAAGAGCCTTGCAGCTATTTTTGTCAGGCAGCATTCTATCAAGAAACTGGCTTTTCCCCTCTCTCCCTCTCCTTTTGCTACAATTTACCTTTAAAGACGCCATTTCCTACCTCTGCTACTGTCCTTCTAAAGTCAGAGTACCACCCCTAGGCTTATCCCTAGTGAGCCTAATTTATCCCTTTCCCCCTTCAGCTCTAGTTTACAGCTCTCTCATGTTAACTCCTGAGCAGAGATCCTTTTCCCCTCTGAGACAGGTGTACCCCACTGCAGCCACCAAGCCTGCTGTCATGTAAGCTGACCTATGATCAAAACCCTCAAAATTCTGCTGATAACACCAGGCTCAGAGCCAGGTATTCACCATATCATTTTCCTGTTAAACATGTTGGACAATAACTAGCAAGTGCCAGATCCTGCACTTACAACAGGGAAACCCTGGATGTACCTATAGAGTGAGGAATGAGAGGCTGGAGAGTGGAAAGAGACTGCTCTGCTCTGCTAGTGCAGCCTCACCCTCAAGTCTATGTGCAGTTTAGGGCACCACAACAGAAAATACAAAGTATTAGAAAGCATCCAAAGGAGGGCTACAAAGATGGGGAAGGGTCTAAAGGAGACACCATATGGTGTGGCTGAGGTGACTTACTGTATTCAGCCTGGAGAAGAGCAGTCTGAGAGAAGACCTCATAGTGGTCTGCAGCTCCCCTTGGGGGAAGAGTGGAGGGGCTGGCACTGATCTCTTCTCTTGGGTGACCAATGACAGGACCCGAGGGAATGGCATGAAGCTGTGTCAAGAGAGGTTTAGGTTGGATATTAGGAAAAGGTTCTTCACCCAGAGCATGGGTGGGCACTGGAACAGGCTACCCAGGGAATTGGTCATGCCACTAAGCCCGACAGAGCTCAAGTGTTTGGACAATGCCCTCGGGCACATCGTGTGACAGTTAGGGTTGTATTATTCTTGTGGGTCACTTCCAAGTCAAGAGATTCTATGATTATTCTTGGTAGGGGGTTAAAAAATATAGCTGTGGTGATATTTAAGGTCGTGGGTTCTCAAGTGGTGTCTGATGTGAGGAGAGTGGGTTTGTATAAAGATCCATCAGCTGTGAGCCAGATGGATACCAATCCTGCAACAGGATATGATATAAACAGGATGTAGAAGAGATTTTAATTATGCAAGAACTTTAGTCCAAGTAAGAAGAAAAAAAAAAGAGGGGGGGAGAAGCTCATTTTGGAGACATCAAGAATACTTTGTGTGACAGATTGCTACATTCTTTTGTTTAGGAGACTAGACAAGGGTCATAAGCGAGAAATAGAGGGAGCACAGCAGCTACTCATTTGTTTTTAATACTCACAATTTTTCTTGCAGATTAGCTTTTCATCGTGCCAGAGTTCTCAAGGAAAGAGGGAGAGGGGTGTTGGGTATGGTACACTGTGCTCACATCACTTGTGATTATCTGACTGCTTCCGTAACACAAGCACCCCAAACACAAACTGGGAAAAGACGGTAAAAGCTTGGCGATTTTTGAGTTTGTCACTGTATTTTAAGAATTCTTCTGCCAATGCACCTCTCTGACATAAGACTATATCTGCAAACCAAAAAACACTATGAATGGACAAGAAATACAAACACCATTCCCTGTTCACGGGCACACAACACTTTGGGACTCTGGAAACAGAAATGGAAAATACCCCACTAAATAGTAAATAGAATGCATGATCACTTAAGGAAGATATCCTTAATGTGCATATTCTGGACACATTCAGATATTGTACCTACACCTCTGAGCTTGTTGTGAGTCAGCCACATACCACATACCGTCAGGGTCCACACCACACAACACACTACCCAGCCTGCAACTACTAATATTGGTAGAATAAGGAGTTCAAAGAGTGCAAAAAGGATTGAACTACAAGAAACAGATGGTGTCTAAAGGAACATTTTTGCAAAGACAATACTTGAACTACTGCAAAGAGTACTGTCAGAGATTGCCAAGAAGCCACCTGATACCCCGTGTGATGCTATCACGCAAACAATGGTAGACACAGTAATCCCAACATCCAACCTTTGTCATTTCCTAAGGCTAACAATCTTACAACCATACAACTTCAACTTTCTGTATAAGGTTTGCAATAGCATTAATAGGTTCTGTGATCTTCCAAGTTCCAGCAACACTATGGGAATAATCTCTGTCATGTGAAATAGACACTTAGGAAATCCTGCAGAGCCCTGCTTCACTAAGGACCATTAATATAGCTGAGTAAAATCCCACCCAACAAGCTCTCTGGAATCCTGGATACTTTCAATCAGCATCCTCCAGAAGGACAGACACCAGAGAGACTATCAAAGTTACAACTGCCAGCCCTGGGGAAGAAATTCCACACTGAAAGTTGCTTCATGACAAACAGGACAAATCAAACCATTTCCAAAAGCTTCTTTCGCCCTCCTAAGTTTCTGTAGACATAATAATGAAGAATAGAGACAGACATCTCTTCCCACACGTTTTTACAGGAAATTATGACACAGCCCTAGTAAATGGATATGATTAATCATTCACGGAAACATTCTCATTTCTGACAGTACAGGAAAAGAAAAAGGCGTTAGTGAAGTTAACATTCTCTCATCTTTTCCACAACGTGAAAAAGCCTACCATAATCAAGACTCACAGAGAAGCCTGTTCCCCCTGCAAAGGGAGATGGAAAATTGGTTCTGCTAGAGCTGAAGAAATAAGAAAAGCTAGAAATAGTCATTATTTGGGATATAACCAGTTTTCAGAGGCATTACTGCAAGGGATGAGACCTGCACACCTGCATTACTGTGAGGAAGAAGACTAAGCAGACAGAGGAGAGAATGGCCAGAAGAACTTCATACCACATGTGGTTGTGGCTGTCAGAAAATCTCACCCTTTACTGCCTGACCTGTATTGCTTTTATCTGTAGTCACTTTGCTTTGCACTGGAATTTTTTAAAACCGTATTTAACTGCTGGTACTATAATACCTATAGCCATATTTATTTCTTCTGAACAAAATTATGTCTGGGTAATTCACCCAAAGAGAGACAAACTTTGAGGAAAGAAAAAGAAATCTTAAGATGAAATGCTTATGTACCATTCATTTCTCTAAAAGTGTAGGCAGCTATTTGAGTTTGCATTTAGGACAAACGTAATTTCCTACAGTTTCGCAAAAGAGAAGAAAATATCAAGGGAGTATAGTTTTCTATTTTGAATTGAATTGCCCCCTAAACAGAAAATATTATTCTATTTGTTCTCTGTCCAACATGTCATTTTTGCAGACTTTTGTTTCAGTTGAAAATACAATCTCATGTGATGTTTATACTACAGATTTTAAAGACAGGTACCAGCCAGGCTTTGAATCGCTTCAATGAGAACAGGAGGTAAATAAATTCAGAGTCTTTAAAAGTGCATTTACTAACTTTTCATTGTCATACTGGAAAACATCAGTGAATTAAGTATTCTTCAAAGAAGCTGCTGCTAGCTCATTACATTTCAAACATCCCAAACCATTTCCTCAATCGAACATGATAATGTGTATTGCTGGAACTCAGTGATGTGCAGACCAAAGAGAAATGGTTAATCATTTGTAGAAACATTCTCACTTCTGTCAGTGCAGGAAAAGAAAGGGTCACCAGCAAGGCTGGATTCTTCTCTTTTGAAAAACATCATTGGAAATGCATGTGATCCCATGAGCCTAAGCATACCCTGGATAAGATATACGTATCACTAGCATGCACTCAAGCAGCTTCATAGGCTGTCAGGAACACTGAAAAGCATCTTTCCATGGACTTGGTATGCATAGGAAACAGCAGAACAGAGAAATAGTGTGCTCCTGCTACCGTGGTTAGGACCAGTGTGGACACAGACACCAGGTACCAGCAAAGCACTTCTTTAATTGTTATTTTAGCACTGTGCTGTAAATTGTCTTAAGCAAGGAGGATTTCATGAGTGGGAGCATCCCATTGCTCTTCTTCCAACTCTACCCAGCATTACCCAAGCTATCACATGTAGGAGTTTACCCTTACATAGTCCTAACTCACTGAACAATAATTGTATTTGAAAAGTGAAGGGCACTTACTTTGCAAACTTGAGATTTAGAAGTTTAATTAAATATCTCAAGAAGGAGGAACTACTAAGGACTCTAAAGTCCTTGGAAGTTAGAAGCCTTGGCTTCTGCATGAACCTTCTTATCAGAACAGAAATCCGACTCATAGTCTTTCCAGGACAGAAAGATGAAGCAAATTGAATGATCCTACAGAATTAAACACTGCTATGAAAAGCTGTTGAAAATAAAGCAAGTGGATGCTGTAATCACAGACCTGCAAGCATGAGATAGCAGTGAGTAGTCTTTGTATCTTACTTTTACAATACGTATAAACCCCAAACCATTTCCTTCTAAACTGCAAAAGCAGATTCCCCTATTGATAGGGATGCTAAAAAAACACCTTCTACTACAACAGAAGCAAATTTTAAATACAACAAATTATAAATGCACCAGCACTTAATTTTGCATTGAAATATGATTAAGCTCCCTGACTTAAATTAAACAAGAAAAAATAATTGCAGTCTTGCATGTCTTCACTGATAAAAACCAAGGAAACCTCAGAGCACCTTCTCACCACTAGAATATTTCCCTCCTCATCTCCTCCCTTGCCTAATTACTGAAATCTTGAGGTACAAACTGTACAACAGACACAATGCAAAATAAAACTGCTCTACTATATAGTATCAGAACAAGAAAACTCATCTCTTCCGAAAAGTATGTGCCATTTTTTGCAGTTATTAATTATTAGGTAGGATAAGGAAGAATTCAGGAAAAAAGGACATTAAGACCAGAGCAACTCAGCACTAAAACATCAAATGAAAAAATATCTCATTAATTCTTTTTCCCAGTTTTACCAGCAAAAAACTCCTTACCAATTATTTTAAAGCATAACAACTGTCAAGTTGTGCATAAATTTAAGTTCCATAGCATTTATGTGCATCTAAAGCAAATCTGCAAACAGTGTGGCAAAATGTATGTTTGCAAGTTTCAGCGGGCAATCACATGGCGGAAGGGAAATGCAAATACAGTCCTGCTTAGAATCTACTGGTCTTTTGACGAGAAGAGAGGCCAGGATCAACCAAAAGAAGACAAATGAGAGTTTAAAAAAAATTAAAAAAAAAAAAAAGTCTGTGTCTTTCAAAAGTTTGGTATTGATTTATTTGATGGAAAACTCAAAACTAGCAAGAACAACAGACACATTTTCATCTCCTTGCTTCCTGATAACAAGAGGGTTGATGTAGTCATATTTATGGACATAATGTTGAGTGCTTATGTGTGTGTTTGTATACAGTGGAACATTCAGATTATTCATTTAAATGCATTTAAAATGCATATTTCCTTTTTATAGGATCCTTTTAGTAGCTTCAAAACTATAGCAGGAGAAAAATACATAGACTTACCATAATTTAAGGTTGTTTAGTAAACCGTGCATCTGTTGTAAATCCTCTAGAGCTCAAACACAATCTCAATAAATAGTCACTGAAAAGATTTAATTTATAGACTCAAAGACCCTTGATTATCAGATTCTTCACAGACTCAGTAGCAAGACTACTACATTGTATTTAAATAGCAGAGCTGAAATCGCAATGAAAAGAAAATAAACCACTGGCTGCTCTTTCCTAAATATTATTGTTTTATATATAGTTTACAGTCAAATTGCTTTGGAACAGAACTGCAGTTTTAGCCCTACAATTTAAAAATCAAAACAAAACAAGACCAAGCCATGCAAAATCTCCAGCTTCATAGAGATTCTGTTAAATTTGCAACTAAATCCACTTTTGAAGCAGAAAGGACAAAGTTCAGGCTGTGTCCCTGCAAGCACATTTAAGTGTGTATCCACAGCTGCTGTTCTACAGAACCCTTGCATCACTGGAGATAATTCTGCACATGCCTTTGATGACTTCTGCTTTCTCTTTCTACCTGAGCAAATTCCAAACATGGCTGCAAATGGCAGGGGTGGCTTTGTGTGTCTGTTTTTTTGTTTCCAAAAGAAGACCACAAGACATAAGGTGAAGTGCTTAGAGAAACAGATATTCTCATTGACTGAGGTGTAATTCACTGCACATTCCCTGCTCAGCAGGAGCACTGCATTTTTCTCTTAGATGGTGTCTCCAACCACAAGGAAATGCTAGAGCAGCCAAGATCCTTTCAAACAATGTCATCTCCACCAGTCAAAAATATTTGTCCTTCCTTTCTTGCTGCTACAAAATGGAGAGAAATTACATTTATCAAAACAGGGTGTACATTAATAAGGAAAATCAAGCAAGCAGATTCTGGGCCTTGAAACTTCTGAACTCCATCTGCACCCTCGTTCACTTTCCAGCATGCACTCCAAGTGGAAAACGAGTGCACTGGAAACATGTTCCTAAGGACTGCAATATATGGTTATGAAAAAAGGAAGGAGCAGTAAAGTGAAGCAGAGGATTCTGTTTTTATATTTACAGCTTTTTAAGTTTTTCATCACTATACTTCCTGTATGTTTGCTTGTAAGTTTTCTATGCAGTTCGAGCAGAAAAATTGAAAAACTGAGAAAAAGAAATCCCATTGCATTCAGTGTTTCAGACAGTGGCAACACCCTCATGATACATGCATTCCTGGTGAAAGAAAATGCTGTACTACTTATTAATTTTTCTGCCTGAAGACTAACAAGTGAAACAAAACAGGGAAATACCCCTCCAGCTTGCTGTACCAGGAACACTTTGCTTAGAAGAGTGGGCAAAATTATTCCCATCAACTGGCTCATTCAACAATGCAGATTTTTGGAAAAGTGCTTCAAAATAAAATCAGTGTACAAACCCAAGAGAATAACTTTTGTTTTCATACAATTTCAAATGCTTAATGAAAGGCCTATGTTAAAAGCTGATCACATGATTTTGGAACCCCGCTGAGCTGTTTCTGAATCCCCTTTCTGCTCACTCTCTAAAAAGCCAAACATGACCAGATTGCTAGTCCAAGTAACTCACAAGCTTACAGTTAACAGAATCTTCCCTTCTTTCCCACTTTTAATCTGCCTCCTACAAAAATGACCATGATTTCTTAACATCTTAGGGCAGAGAATCATATTTTCAGCTTATAAAGAATTATTTTTTTGGAAGAAATTGAATTCACAAACCAACAAAGAGTTCATGAAAATGAAAGAGCCCATGAAAATAAACAAAAAAATATTCATTTTCCTATGACTGGAAAATATATTACTGCCATGGAAAAATTCCAAATTCATACTTGGGTAGGCAATAGAGCTGGCAAGGTGAGTCCCAAATACACTAAACTTGAGAAATTGTAGGCTGATGAAGAAGAACATTGAGAATGAGGAGTGCTGACTTAGCCTCACCTCTACCTCGCACCAGAGCCTTCACTGAAGTCAACGTGCTTTGCACAGCAGAAAGCAAGACACACAGCAACGTTTATACATTCTAATTGGTATTGCCTTCCCTATACCAGGGTCTGGTATTTTTTGAAAATAATTATGATTATCTTTTATCAAGACATACCTAGTGGAGATTGAAGTCACTTCCATGATTTCCTGAGCAAATATAGTGAATAAAGTAAATAAAAGCCTACAGTGAAATTCCATCTTTATTGAACCTGCTATTCTCAAGATTGCAGAGGTTATGAAAACACGCTCCATATCCCCACAGTAACTTGAAAAAGTAATTTAATTACTTCCATCCTACATAATGAACCTTTATCTTCATTTTTGCATCAAATCCAGATGTATCCTTAATTTTCATTTGCTATTTTGATGGACTTAGTTCATCTGGGAGTCTTTTTTGTCTTCTTAAGAGGTATCAACTAAGAGCTCTTTCCATAAAAAAATTTTTGATTGATGAGCAGATGCTTAGTTCCTAATGATATTTCTGAGGTTAGTCTACTCTAAATGAAACAGATTAGCTAATTTTTAGCCGCTGAAGAATCATCTTAAATAAAGGTCACAGAACATCTCACTATGCAATTAATAAAGATTCAGCTAGTAATTCCTTGATCAAATATTAGTATTTTTGATTGGTCCCAGAAGAAATATCCTTTTTTAATGCAAACCTGGCACATGAATCAGAGCCACAGCTGCTGCCTGATATAATCACTGTACAATATTCTAATCCCATGAACTCTGACTCAGCAAGCATCTGCTTTCCAAATAAACTTTATCAAACAACATTTTTTCTCCAGAATTTTGTCAGCCAAGGTTTAAAAGCAAACAAATTTAAAACCCTTTTGCAGATGCACTTTGAAGTCAAGTACTGTATTTTACCTTCTTTCCAGAAGACATTTCCTAGAATTTAAATGGTTATGACACTGAGTTAGACTGTTTAATTAGTAAAGAGGACACTGGTTTTTTACTGGCATTTTATTCAGGCTACAGTTAGAGGATTTGTTGTATCCACAAAGCTTGATGAGCAAGTTTTAATTGTTAGTGTTTTACTATACCAACAGTCCCTTGTGTAGTAGAAATTAAGTAAATTTATAACACCCATGTTTAAGTCTGTACATTAATTACCTGTCTGCTTCTAAGCACACACAGAAAGGCATAAATAGTGGAGGTCCAGAGCTATCATTCTCTCCTACTACCTTGCAATTAAAACCACAATTTTGTATTGCAAACTTCCCATGCAGTTTATAGACTGAGACCTTTCCTACCATTGACAGAAAAAATTTCAGTTGCACATTCTTTTAGATATGTTAATACCAAAACACATGGACCTTTCAGGAGAGGCAGAACGCCAGTTCCTTCTCATCTTTTTGCCTTAATGCTTTTTGAAGTGCAATCACTTGGATTGCAAACAAGCAGTAAGATCATTCTACATAGCTGAAGGTGAGCCAGAAAGAAGGAACATCACAGCAACATCATCTTATAAAAGGAAAAGCACAAAATCATAGAAATGTGACATGGAACTCTGCAAATCTGAGGTCCATCTAGCATTCCACTCAAACCAAGACTATTACCAACATTGTACCGTTAGGCCACCTGAAGTTTTACCAAGCCAAGTCTTGAAAAACCTTCAAGAATGGGGAGTTTGGGTGAGCTGTCCCAGTGCTGCATGATCCACCTACTGAAGTTCTTTAGCTGATGTGCAGCCTAAACCTTCTCACACACCATCTTCTGTTGCCACTTGTTATATTCTCCATCACTACTTAGAAGACCTTGCCATATCTAAAATGCTTTCAAGGCATTTCTTCACAATTGGAAAAGTTCCTTCAACATCACTCACACAGGATGAGAATCTCAGCTCCTGCTCATTGCAGCAGCCCTCCATTAACACCTTTCCAGTTTCCCAACATCCTTACAACACCAAAGTCTTATGCGCAGCCTCACAGAGTGACACAGAGACCAACAGAAGCTCCTCTCAACCTGATCTCATTCCTTTGCACACACCAGTGAAGATCGCTGAGGACAGGTGGTGTAGGCATGTAATTAACACAAAGGAGCCTTAGCCCAGCACAGACATTCACACACCACCGACAGGTGCAGGTGCACAGGTGAAATGAAACACAGAGTACAGGGATGTGTGCTTCATTGCTTCTTCTCCCAGATTTGAGGTAGGCTGAGTTTTCAAAAAATATTGCCCAATCATGAGGAATATACTTTCTCTTCACCCACTTTATGTGCTGGCTTTTATTCCTAAGGGCTTGCTATGCTATATTTGCCAATTATGACAGGACTTAGTATGTGTGCTTTGAGAGCTGCTTATTTCAGGGTGGAATAATTACCCCCTGAAAACTATTCTCTTACTCAAGTGAAAGTGAAGGGAATCTAAAGCTCAGATTCTCTGTGCCTGTGTCAGAGCTCTACAGTGTAGGTGTCTACAAATGAATGAGTCATTTGTGGTAGATACATACAGCCAAACACTTCCACAATCTTTTTTTTTTTACGCCAATACAAGAACCATTTTCAAAACTATGTTACATTATACCCTCTAAGTTATTGACAGGTTTGAAGATAAACTACTACAAAATAAAACAGCTTAAAGACAAATTAGTCCTATAATCGGTTAACTATTGTTCTTTACCCAACACATATTAAAAACATTCCATAAGCATTCAATCATTATGGATTCATTAAAGATAATTGCCACATTGATATAGTCTAAAGCTATTTTCCAAAAAGAAACAAACATAAACAAACCTCCATTGTAAGATTCCATCTTCCTCCAAGTGTTACACAGTTAAAATAAAACCTTTGTATTTAACTAAATGTTAGCATTAGCATAAGCGACTATAATTGAGGTAACAGCATAAGAAATATTATTCCCTATAATTTCTAATAATTGCTAATAAGTTCAGAGTAAAACATACTCTGTCCTAGTTGAATACAAATATATGATTAACTAGTACAAAAATAAAATAGCTAATTTCGGTGGAGGAAAGCTTTACAGAAGTCTGTTTTAGTGCCATGGGAATAAGAAATCTCACCATCCTAGATTTTTTTAGCTTACTTAAGATATTCTCATTTCAAAGCTACTTTTGCAGCCCAAAAGAGCTCCCAGTTATATGCCATACTAGTTTTACTGATTCTTGGCTTTTCAGGGTTTAACCCCAGCCAGCAACTAATAAAGTACCATGCAGCTGCTGACTCACCCATCTCACCCTCCATGGGGTGTGGGTTGAAACAAGACCAGTTTACTAATTGAAATAAAATTGTTATTATTGTTGATCACATCCATTGGGATCTGACAACCATCCATCTCTCATTCATCTTGCCAATTTATTCCCAAAAACTGGATCTCCCCAGCAGGTTCCTAGACCTTACTTTGCTTTAAGGCAAAACTAGCTTTCCAAGGGATTTAGAGTATTTTCTTCTCCTTCTCAGAACTTCCTATTCTGTTACCTCACATGATAATGTTATCAATGCATTGAGGTGTTCTCCAGCTTTATCCCATTCCAGTGCAGCCTGAATCAGTCCATGGCAGATGGCAGAGCTGTGTTCAGAGATGTGTTCACCCCTGGGACTGTCAATTCCAGGTGTACTGGACACCCTCACAACTGAAAGAAAACTGTGGCTGCACTCTGCCACCAAAGGCAACGAGAAAAATCAGCTGTGCTTTACCACTTGGCTGCCTTTGCCTCAAGTTGCTATTGAAGTTCCAGCATGTCTAGAACAGCAACACTCAGTGGCAGGGTGACTTCATTCAGGCCGTGATAATCTCCTGTTAGATCTCCTGTTAGTGCCCACTTTCCATTAGTACTTTGCATGGCCATATGGGGCTATTAAAGGGTGAGTGTGCCCTGCTGACCATTCCTTGGCTCTCCAGTTGACAGATTAGTCTGTGAATGGGCACCAGGGGGTCTCTGTTGGTGTGATGTTGCCACTGGTGCACTGTTGTGATCACCAGCAGCACCTGCTGTTCCTCAAATTCAGCAGTGTCACAACACAAGGGTCATCCAAGAAACCAAGCAAGGTACACAGATCCTTTCCCCCATCTTCGAGGGGAAGGTGGGAGAAGGAAGGGGTGCCAGGCCATTTAACCCACACAGTCCAATAAATCTGGTCATTCCTCTCCTCCACATGGCTGGAGACAGGGTCCCTCTAGTCCTGGTCATAGGTTTCTCCATTTATTTCTTGTAAAAATAGATTAGAATTCTTCTACACAGGATCAGGAGGAAGATCAGCTATTCCACTATGTCTGGGGAACTGCTCACTGGAGACTGAAGCAGCAACTTTCCCGGGAGAACCCCCATTTGTGATTGTTTTTCCTTGTCTCACATGCCCATGCCTCCGAAGTTGAAGTGTATTTTCCATCCTGCTCTCTCTCCAAGGTCCTTCAGGTAAAAGGTCAGGGTACCCTGTGGTATATACTTTCTGTAGCCTCTCTCCCCCACAAAAGAACACTTACTGCTAATAGCTGAGATACTGGTCTGTACAGGTGGGGACATATCCTCTTTAAATTGCTGGAATTCGGTACTTGCCCCTATTATCCCACACACTCTGCCACTCCTGACCATCCAGGCTCAGGATCACCAGATGGGTGGTATTCTTAAATAGTTGTCTAACCTTAAATAAGACCTGGAACACATTCAGAAGATACAGCAATAGTAATATGCTGGTTTGAACATCTCAAGGACATTCAGAATTCTGAAAGGCTATTGTTATTATCCTGGAGGAGAAGGAGAAGAGAAAGGGAAGTGCCTCTGCCATGATTTGGGTGTCAGAGGAGAAAGGTAAAAGGTAAAAAAAACTGGCTATGACTGCAATGCTGAGTACAAATACCGGATTAGTTTCACAACCAGCAATTCTATCACATCATAAGCCAGGCTTTGTTACAAAGTACAACAACGTGATAACCTTAGTCCAGTTCCCACAGGTATTAAACAACACAACAGGGAACATGAACTGCAAGTAAGGGATTACATAATGCAATTTAAAAACAGCCATATCAACTTTGAGAGCAAAGGAATTGTTGTGACCAGTGACTATTAAGTATAATAAATGCTTATAACAAATTTGTTCTAACATATTTTAAGTAGATTTGTCGTTAACTCAATCCACTAAGCCCCACACTGGCCATCAAAAAGACTCTCTTGGCTTAACCCAGTTGTCAACTAAGTTCCACACAGACAATCACTCACAGCCTACACAGCCCCACCATGGGATGAGGAGGAAAATCAGAAAAAAAGGGTAGAACCTGTAGGTTGAGATAAGAACAGTTTAATAATTGAAATTAAATCAAATGTAATTATAATAATAGAATGAGAAGAGAGGTTTGTAAAAAGAGACAGAAATAAACCCCAAGCAGAACAAGCAATGCACAGCACAGTTTCCCACCACCCACTGACTGATGCCCAGCCCAGTCCCATGCAGCCATCAGTCATTCACAGCCAACTCTCCCAGTTTATATACTGAGTGTGGCATTCCATGGTATGGAATGGCCCTTTGGCCACTTCAGGTCAGCTTGTCCTGGCCATGCTCCTTCCCAGCTTCTTGTGCATCTTCTCACTGGCAGAACATGGGAAACTGGAAGTACGTGACTGAGGGTAAGCACTACCTAGGCACAAGTAAAAATTAAGTTGTTACCAACATTTTCATACTAAATCCAAACCATAGCACTGCAGCAACTACTAGGAAGAAATTTAACTCTATTCCAGCCAAAGCCAGGAAAGTCTACATTATTACTTTTTATCTTCTACACACTCAAAAGCTCCTGTACTTCTATAATTATTAATAACAAGTTATTAGTTCTAGTTTCGGGCCTGATTTAATGATATCCAACTAGAAGATCACACTTCAGGTTCTGCCATCATCCTCACTGAGGATTTAAATTTCATGCAGGTCCTACAGGCAGACGCAAGTACTATAGAAATCCATATGATATTGTGCTCTTGAAATGGCAACCCAAAACAGGACATAATCACAAGGTTCCCAAAACATTGCCCTCATGGGGGAACAGAAGGAGCAGTTGGAGAGAGAGCCCTGAAAATCCCTAGTCTTCCTTCAGCCTAAGAGGTATGAACTGGCAGGCAGTGTGGGAGCCAACGTGACTGCGCTGGAGACATATGCTCAAGCACGTAGCCCCAGAATAACAGAGAAGATGCAGATATGGCAGAGTAAAGGAAGTGTCCAAGGAGTCAAAAGAGACTGCAAAAGAGAGGGGAAGCAAGAGTTCTCTGGCCATCAAAAGAACAAGCAGAACAGGTAGAAAGGGAAGACGAATACCAACATTAGATACTCAGGAATAACATGAAAATGAAAAACCATATGATGACAGGGAATAGAAGTAAACAGGGAATCACAAGGCAGAGGTGGGTATCTGGGAAGTGAGAGACTGAAGAAAACAACAGACAAATCCAGGAAAGAGAGGGTACCACTGAAGTCGCAACATTTTTTTATTTAAGATTTATCCATTTTGATATTTGTTTGTTGAAGGCAAGATTCCTTTTGAACCATCAATCATTTTTGCAAGATGTGACAAGCAGTTTTTCATCTAGACTCCCTTTTCCATTTCCTTTTTTCTTGCCTTTTTGAAGACCATCACATCACTTCACTAATCTATCTATCACTAGCACTGTACAGCAAGGCATCAATTTAGGGTGTACAGGCATACCATGCACATTCTTCCTCAACAGCAAAGCAGAGGGAGGGATGGGAGACTACCTTTCTTCTGAGGAACTGAGCATAACAAGACAAACCTACCTTACAGAGACTGTAGTGTCTGCAGAGAGAAAGTCACAGCTCAGGCTGGGGATGCTGCAGCTTCATACAGAGACTGCCCAAAGCCAGCAGCCAAAGTCCAGACCTCAGAGAGCCAGATGGAAGGAAAACTCCTCAGTATCAGAGGAGTCAGTGCAGTGTTGCTGCTATTTAGAGCCATTAAACTGCCTAGAAGCAAACACCTTTTGAACAGACACGGAGGTTTTAAATCCACAAAAATGCTATATTCTTTCTTTTCATTCTGTCTTATCTATCTACTCTGGGTTTTCTGGATTTAAGTTACTTATTCTAGCTTTGACTCAGATAAAATCAGTCTTGAGTTCAAAAGCTTTTTGTCTTCTTCAGAGAGCTTATTATAGGATAAAGATCTGTGTACAGCTACCTCAAAGGTCTGACTCAAAGCTTTATTCACAGAGCAGATGAGGAAAGCAAGAGTAAGCCTTCATCTGGAGAAGACTTCGTCTTGCCATGAACAGATTCACACTTAGGATTTCCCAGAAATTAACTCTGCTATTCTGTGACCTTGGCAGAGCAAGCTACTGCATGAGCATCCACAAGGACACGTCAAGATTGTTGGAGGACAAGAGAGCTGGAAAATAACCTCACTTCAGCCTAGAAATTCCTGGGAGACCTGCTGAGCTTAAGACAGAGCAGTGCAGAAAAGAGTCCCATTCCATGGCTTCCCTTCCCAAGAAATGCTTCTAAGTTTCCAACAGCTGTGTCAGCAAACAGGGCTCCAGCCTAAGTGACTGCCCTTGAAAAGAGCAGATACTGCCTGTATAGGCAAGAAATGGCAGCAGCTGGAACAGGAAGAGGTCTTTCCTGTGATTTGAGTATTCCAGGCAATTCACAGCACAGTAGGTCTGAAAAGGTTGATGGTTACTGACAAGATGTTGCTTCACAGAGCCTACTCAAGTGACCTAATGTAGAGGGATCCAGTACGGAAGATTTCACAGAAACCTCTGTGACTTTCTGTGTTTAGCAAAAGGAAAAAAACATCCAGTGTAGATGGTGCCTGAACGATATGCTCTGAGGAGAAACTGTAGGTATGGACCTCTGTGGGGAATACAGAGACAGCTTTTAAGGCAGAGGTAGAACACCATGTACAATGACAGATTCATCACACACTCGTTTTCTGGAAACAGAGTGAAGTCCAGTACCTTTTCTTCAAATTAAATTATTCATGAGGAAAGGATGAGTTGGAAGCTAATTTTGACTGAATTAACCTGCCAACTCATGGCATATGTCATGTACCTTGATTCTCTTTCCTCTGGAATTCCCTGAAGAGACTCCAAGACAAGTGAGAATGACTTTGAAATGAGGCCTCTACAGTCAGGGATCACTTGCATGAGAGAAAACAACCGGAGTCCAATCTTCTGAAGTGCAAGGGTCTATAATTACTTAAAGAAAAATTGAAGAGAAGTTGTTTTTTTCTTTAGTGACAGATGATAACACAGGTCATGCTACACTTAGGTCACCGGTTATATTAAAATCTTGGTCCTCTACTTCAAAATAGATGCATGCTTTCATCAAGGTTTCCCACTTTTTTCCCATGTTGACAACAAAAAAAACCTTAAACTGACAGAGAAAATGGCATCCTGCTTTCTTAAAAACACAGACTTCCAAGAGCAATCAAGCAGTTATTTCCAATCCCAGATCTCCATCCCCCGAGGTTTTGCCTAGCATCTTTTCTTCCAGAACTGTGTGCTCTAAATTGTATTTGCTACAATTATGAGATTGTCACCGGAGCAAATCAGGATGCCCTGGTCTTTAAAATGCATTTAGCCAAGTGATAATAGGCAAGCACTGGCTTGTAAATGTTTACTGCTGTTCCGTGCATTATTCCTCCCTTGTTAAGCTGCTGCAAAAAGATTACATGCAATTTAAAACTTGATGGATGTATACATACCAAAGCAAGAAGCATAAGAAATTGTTACATTACTGCTAAAATGATTGAGACCATGTGATTACAGAAAGCTCCATAAAATCCTGAAAAAGTCTTTGATTATCTGAACAACGTCCCAAGATGGCATTCAACTGGACACAAGAGTCTTTTCTCAATAAAAAGACATATAGGAAAGACCAAAATTTTTACTTTGTTCAGAACACCAACTAAGCCCATTCCTCTCTTTTCTGCAGCACATATAAAGCAGTTATCAAATCTAAAACACCACCTTCTGTTTTTTTCCTTTATATTAATAAATCTGTCATGAAACTTAGTTTCATGAATTTAATAGTTTGGGGACACTGCAATATAAAAAAGTCTAGAAATTTTGCAATAAAAATGTCAGAAAATGTTATTTGTTTTAAAACAAGCCAGAATAAAGTTATTTATCAATACAATTCTGCTACATTCTGATTATTTTACTTCATTATTTAAAAATTTGAAGCAGCACTATTACTTCTTTGCTAGACTGGATTGCTGCAATCAAAATGAATTTTCTGCCTCAACTCACCTTTTTTATTTCAGACAATTCTAATTAGGCTGTTCTCAGGAATGGAAATGAATGAAGTATACAAACTGAAAGATATTTTCTGTTGTATCAAAGCAAAAACCCCATACATGCCTGGTCTCAGTGAAGCCAATACACAGCAACCCCAAGCACATGGGTCCATTCCAGGCAAACTGGAGGCACTATTGCTCAGATGGAGGTTTGTAGACTGCATTAAAAAGTTGCTTCAGCATCCAAGAACAGCCTTGTTCTGAAAATCCAGTGAAAATACTTCATGCTGGCATGAAGTAGGATAATACATACACCGAACTGTTTCTCCTTACTGGTCTTTCCCAAAGCAGCAGCCTAGCACTCAATTCAGGCTCATGCAGATAGACAAACAAACGAATTTTTGCACTGGGCAAGATCAGGAGGCACACAAACCAGCTCAGGTGTATGTGGGAGCTATGGTGAGGGGATGGAAAGTCATACTGTGCTTGACTATCCCACTATCTCACTCCACACTTCACCTGTTATCAATGATCAGTCACAACAGAGTTAAACTTCATCAAAGCTAATATAGGTGTCAGAACTCAGGCATCAAAATTTTGAATTTTTGTCACCCTGAGTGTACCTTTAAGTTGTAAGATCTACAGAGAAGAAAATGGATCAACAAGAAAGATCCGCTGCCCAGTGGATGCTTATCAATCCACTCAGATAATAGTAAGGCCAGTGACAATTAATTACAAATTGTACTGACTGTTAAAGTGAGAAACCCTTGTCTGAAAAATACAATCTGATAGCTAGCATAGGAACATGAACCATGCAGACCAGCAAATCAGACAGCAGAAAAGTCATAAATCTTGAATACCTCCCAGCCTTTGGGAAGAAACACCTTTTGCTGTTGAAAGGTAAGCTACACTTCATCAGCTTCATATTTTTCTAAGAAAAACAAAAATAAACCAGTTTGTCAGAGACAAAACTGTTGTACCCTTATGGATTGATTAGTTCTTGTATGTATTCAGCTGTCACCCTGCACAAGTGTCCCTGATACAGATGTCCAAGTGCAGATAACACAAAATTTAGAGAGTACATCAGTGGGCAACTACCAGGCAGAGTAAGGGACACAATCTGGCATGTGGGTCTTTAAATACACTATTTGCTTGTGCAGCATTTGTGCAGCATCAGTTCAAATCACAGAACCAGCATCATCCAATCACTTCTTACAGCCTTCCCAGTGGCAGATGTGCGACACATCTGCACTGGCAGTGCCGGCAATGCATCTGTGTTGTGGCATCTATCAGAGAGGCAGTGCTTGTTTGGCTTGTTTGCTCTTCAAATTCTCCTTATTGCTCAACATTCCCAGGCAACACTACTCACCTCTAGCACCTTCTACAGTCAAGAGAGAATAAGACCTCCACAAGGTGACTTACCTTAAGAAAAGAGGCAAAAAAAGCATATTCAGACATTTGGTTCAAGATATTAATATCACTCATAGCAACACTAAAAAGGAAATTTTGAAATTTTATTGTAAGTACAAAATACTTACAAACAGCTGAATATGCTGAGGAAACATAGAAATGCAAGAAACATTATTATTTGAACTCAAATACTCTACCAGCAAGGTATTTTTGAGCAGTGCTGTAAATGAAAAATAATTCTCAGAAGATCTATTAATGACTATGAGCTCCTTTCACTTGATGACATTAATTTTGAGGACATTAGAAGAGAGTACAAGACCTGCAACAATCTTAAAGAATCGCAGCTCAATTAGTAGTCATTAGAAAAATTGTGCTGTTATCTTCAAGCCTGAAAGAAAAAGGCTTTGGGCTCAGTTATGGAGGCATTAACACATCAGATTAAAATTAAACAAGAGTAATAGGAATAGACAGTGGTGTTACAAAACAAATGCCTGGACATTCTAAAAAGAAGCAGAAGTGGGGAAAAAAAAAGATCACCCCAAAATGAAGCTTTTAAAATGGTGTCATTTCAGTCTCTATGATACATTAAATAACTGAAAACTTTTTAAAGTAAAATTTGCAAGACTAATACTTACAAGGTTTTAAAACATTTTATGTACATCTGGACACTTTAAATGTTCTCTGCCACACTCAAGGCATGAGCAAAGCAACTGTTGGCATCTCCCCATGTATTCTGTATTGTTTTACTCATTAAATTACCTTGAGATTTCTTGTAATACAATGTGCTACCCTGATACCCATGAGGATAGAAAGAGATGCATTATATGAAATTTCAGAGAAAAATACAGAATATATTACAATATGTAACTGAGCTGGCCCCTAAAATACAGGTAAAAGTAGGCAGCAAGGTAGATCTGAGATTTCAAAGAACAACAAACAGAAAGCAGCTGTCTAATCTGGAAAGGCAATATCCAAAAGCCTATCCCACCATCAGGAAGAGTGACTCAAAGCCAAATGGAGTAACACCTTGCTTCTAGATAAAAAGCTATTGGGGATTAGTTTAATAGAGAACACTTAAGTAATCATGTTTGATGGATAAGACTGCATCATTTATCAAAAATCTATGCTAAAATTTAATTTTCCATGTGAGTCAAAGACAGCAGTGGCAGCACTGCTTCTTGTTGCTGATCTGTGGCTGCTGATGCCTTCTGAAGTGGAAATGATGGATGCCACATGTTCTAGCTGTGATTAAATTTGCTTTGACAAAGCAGCATGGAAATCTGATTTTCAATAGACTCTTGCATTTCACCCAGTGCTGAGTAAACAGATACACAACGTAATGCTATATGGTTGTCAAGCTGATGGCTAATTCATTCTGCCAGTCCAATCAATCTATCCATTAAAATATTAGCTGTCAATATCAAGTAGGTTCAGCTTGGAAATTGCATAGAAACGGGAAGCTGTTTAGAAGTAAAAGCCAAATGTGTCATAAAGCTATTTCTCTAGGTCCTCCCAACAGCTTCAGTAAGCCCCAGTAAAAGGTCAGCAGATGCCTCCTGCTTCAGCATGCTCAATGCTTCTCAGACTTCTCACCATGCCACAGGACAAAGGTACAATGTACCAAAACCCACTCTTGCTGTGTTGCTGAGTGTGGAAGAGAAGGAAGCAGAAAATCACATTAAGAATACAGCTTATCTAAATACTATTATCCCAGTACTAGTAAAAACTGCACCAAACTGCCTTTGGTGGGTGACATCCTTCATACCTTGACTATAGGGAATAGGAGTTGGCAAAGCACAGCGATGAGATTTTTCACTGCACTGAGTGCAGGCACCCTCACATAACCTTTTAGCTTTACCCTTCATTTGGTGGAAATTAGGATATTACCCACTAATCTTTATCAGCAGCAGTTCTGTGGACATTCCTGCCCTCTCCGCAGTGCCTGAGTGCTCCTGCCAGCTGTCATAGCCACACATGCGTGATGTTCCCAACATAATCTCTGCTTTCAGCATTCAGCTCCTCACCACACAGCGAATCAACATGGCAAGTACTATAAGTATATGCTGAGCATATCCTCTAAAAAAAAAACCCTCAAAAATATCAGTGCAATGATTTATTTTTGTCTTTTTTTCTTTCTTTAACTGAAGGATGTTTAGAATCATAATATAGTTATTAAATTGTAAAACAATGCCTAGTCCTTTGACAGTGTCAAACAGAACAGTAATTAGTAAGCTTAATTGAATCAGGATGAAAAATAAAACCGTGCCAATAAGCACTAGCAAGCATTTCCTATTCTTCCTATTCCTTGGATATTTGGACCTTTGGAACTTGAAAAAACAAGCTGATCTAGTATAATCTCCTTCCTAAGAGAAAGAAGAGAGATTTAATTCAAATTATACCAGGAAGAAGCTGAAAGCCCTTGGTTCATGGTCACATAATATGACAGCAATTTCCTGACTTCATCAGAAAATCATAATTGAATAATATTTCTTATTTATAGAAAATAAAAATATACTCTAAGTTCTTGTAAGTTTTTTAGGAAACTTGCTTTGTTTTCAGATAGCTCTATTGAAAACCATCTTTATTCGAAGTAGCCTGAGGTTAAACTCCACTATTAATTCACCACATCCAAAGTAAGCAACACAGCTACAAATAATGGTAAGAAACAAAGTGAGGAACTAAAAGAAAAAGGATTTAGCCTACCTACATCAAGGTCAAATCTGAAAGCTTCCTTTCACTTTCCTCCAGGTGATTCCAATACACACTGACATCTTCTGCATGCCCTATCCTTAGACAGGGTCCTAACTACAGAGAGCCCACTCCCAGTAGCACACCTTTACTTTCACATGCACTGACCTCTTTGCACTCCCCTGGGGGTTCTAACAGAATTATGTCCTTTGAAATATATTTACAACTTCTTCTCCTGTCCTCATAATTCCATTATTTCTCCTTTATTCAGAAGGGAGTCTTGTCACTCCTCTTTTCCCTTCCTCAGATATGTATAAATTCCACGTTAGATAAGGCATCATCCCTCAAGTAGCCAAAATCAACTGCTAGACAGGATAACAGAATAAATGCACTTCAGAAGTAATGTCTTGGGGGGGGCAAACCTGAGAGCTCTTCCTTTTCCAGAACTCTGTTTTTTCCTTCCTGGAATCACAAAGGCTTATTGCTTTGAAGAAAGAACTAAAAACCACCATCCACTCACCCTAGATCTGCCAGCAGATAATTTCTGCTGCGTTCTTGGCGACATTTCCTGCCTGAAGACTATGAAAACTGGGCAGTCTGAGCTCAGACTCTGAGGTTACATTAAGTATTTTGTGATGGATGATATCTTAGTGGCTGAGTGATACACTAGGTAAATAAGAAGAAATATCACACAAGGCATCTGGAAAGTTTCCACCAGGAAAAAACATAGAAGGGGCAGTTGCCTGTCCCAGTCCAGCTCAGTGTCTCAAGGAAGAGACACAACACGTTCAAAGGTATAAAATCAGAAGTCCTGGAATATTTGAATCTGTTGTGCAATTTTAATGGGATATGAGATAGAAACTTTTAACTACCAGGCAGGTTACAAAGTTTCTAACTAGAAAGAAAAGGCATGAGACCATATGACAAAGGCAAGAAGCTCGAACTGGCATGAGAGACATGGTTTGAATACTGCATAGATCTGTTTCACTATTAAAGTATTAGTATTAGGATCTATCTCAGTTTATTTTACTAAAAAGATCTACAACTTTGGCCCAATAAATTAAGACTGAAACCTGGGGCACCTTCATCAGCACTTATGCAATGATATACTGTACAATTAAAAATTCTAACAAAAACCTTCACTCTAAAGTGCTTCAAAAAATTCTTCTTAAACTCTTGTGCAATTAATTTCAGAAGTTTCAAGAGCACTTTCCTAATTAAATACCCCATGTGCTTAAATTTTTCTGAAAATTTTCAATTTTTAATTATTGAAAATTATTTTTGAAAAACCAAAACCACTGTTAGAGGATAGAAAAATATCAGACTTAAGCTCTGGGTAAAGTTACAGCAAATAGGAAAGCATTGAGTGTCAAAAGAGACTGGACAGGAAAAAAAATGAGGTCCACTGAATAACTGTTAATCATGTCTTAACTAGATTAGCATTACAACTAAGAGATAAATTAACCAGAAGACTTGAAGTAGTATTGTCTCTCTCAACACCAACACAAACAGAACTAGCAAATTTATCTTTGACAAAATAGAAACACCTCTCGTAATTAAAAAAAAAGGCAAGGTAATATTTAAGGAAAGCAGAACACAACCCTATCACCAACAGCAGATGGAGGAAAGGTACAGAAAAAATAAAATCAAGATGTGAAAAAACTATTGCTAAAACAAAAACTTACGATAACAAAAACTCCAAATACATGAACTGATAACACTTTCCTTAAGAAAACATTACAGGAATAAACTCACTAGAAGTAAAATTATGAACATAAGACATACAAAAGCTACTCATTCAGTTATTAGAAAAAGAAAAGGCAGTCAAAGCTTTTTCTTAAAAGTTTCTAAGCAGAGATGCTCCCCTGACTGGCTGAAGTTTTGTCACACCATGAGGGGTTTCACAGCTGACTTGATCCAATTGTGTCTCACACACACGGCCCCTCCTTCAAAGAGTTTCCCCTGGCAGCACCCTGCTATCGAAATCCTGATGTTTATACCTCATGCACCAGAATTATAGTAAGGCACAAAAATTCTCACATTTGCATTGTAATGGAACGCATGGCAAAGTTGCACCCAGTGGCTGCAAAGGTAACAAACAGCAAGACAGAAAAGGGCATTTTTCTAACACAGGACATCAATGAGAGAAAAAGTTCTTGAGGGTCATCACAGCCTACTAGGAGAACAATATAAAGAAGGTACTGAAAGACTCAGGAATGAATTAACAAGATGTTCCCTAGTTTTAACATGGAGCCAGCCACTGAATATTTATTTTAGTTTTTAGTTATTTTTTAAGATACTAATTTGGCTCCAGTACTTTCATAGCTATGGATATTTCAAAATGAATAAGCTTTAGCATGTAGACTGTACCTCAAAACATGTGCTATGTTAATTTTTCAGTGGAAATTATGTGTAATTTGTCACCAGTTCATATCCTACTGCTACTAATTGACTAGGAAACATTTTAGAAAGCAGCAACACCAAAGTAGCTTGGGACTTGAATTTCAGAAGGAAGACGAAGTGGGAAATGGCCCATTCAATTTTTTTATCTTGAAAAAATACAGTATGATTTTCAAGCAAGCATCTTTAGAGCTCTTTTCAACACAGATCTATTGCCATGGCTAGCTGGTGTTATTCTTGCAGCATTGTGTACCATTAAGGTGTTGAACAGTGCAACAAATTTCTTGATTATCTTGTTTCTAGATAGTATGATGTGTTTCTCTAGGACAATAACAGACTTGCTGCATTGTGTGTTATACTTGTTTTGTTTCCATTTTTTGATTCTACAAGCAACCTTTCTGCTCATCTGGGCAGACTTTACAATTTACCATCACTATTGGTTTTCCATGTCAAAAAAAATTCTGTAAATTTAAATTGCTTTTATCATTATGCAGTGGTAAAATAATGTTCTGAAAGCATCCATAAATTCAGAAAGCAGTTTTCCATCCAAGCAAAATCAGACATTTGAGGAAATGTAAATAATTGAATCCAGAAAATATTCAAGTTCACTCTTCCACGAAGATTCTCTTAATTCTAGATTATACAATCCTTAGGAAAAAAACAAACCAAACCACAAGGCAAAATAATTTATTGATTAGCAACAGACTATGAAGGAGGATGAGTCAATGTTAATGCATTACCAGTGATAAGGAAACCTTGGAAATACTTTATGCCATCCACTAAGATAACAAAACAAAATAACTTTTATATCAATTTTTTCTTTGACTTGAGAGCATTTTGATGGGTGGCATTGATTAATACATTGGTTATAGCTCCAAGTTTTCACCTGACCACCCAAAATCAACAGGAATTTTATTGCTATTCAACCACTGCCGGGAAAAACCACAGGTAAATATAAATCACATTGTTATCAAAAGCCCACAGCAGTCAGAGATTGAATATGAAAAAAAAATTCAGAAAGTTTTATCCAAGAACAGTTTATCAGTGATAAATAAGCAATATGCCACCAAGTCTTGCCACATAAATCAGGAAAGAACTGGCTGAGACAATGTTAGTCTGACTAATACCTTAGTTAACAGTCCACATCAGAGACCTCACTTCACCCTCAGTGTTCATAACTAAATATTTAGTCCTTCTACTCTGCAAGCCCCTGTCAAGGTCAGAACAGCTCTCCTGGCCACTGCCAGTGCCAGCAGCAAAGGAAAGAGGGAATTGTCACACACATATCATTACCAGCCGCTGTGTAATCTGTTCACTGCACACATCATTATCTTTCACATTAAAAGCATCGTAAGGTTAAACAATATAGTGCATAAAGCTTCCCCACCGAGTGATACACACAGGAACAGATTCAGACGTAAGACACAGATGGATAACACTGGGCTGTTAGTGCTGGGCAAGCCCTGATAGCTCTATCATCAGGTATTTTTCATACACAGTTTCAAATTACAGTGAATTAATATGATGATATTTATCAGCAGATAAAATTAATTCTTTCATTGTCAAATATTAGCTTCCTCTTTCATCTTTAAATTCATGCATGAAATACTGAGGACACAAGCAAGACTTACAGCCACAGCAAGAGTATGTTAATTCCCTCAGGCACTATTAGTGTTTTACAGTTTAAAAAATGCACAAGTCATTTGCACAGTACTTTCTTTTCCAGATAGTTGTTCACTCGGAACATTCAAACTTGAATTCCAGCTGACAAAACATTTAAAGTTCTTTAGGTTAATTTTACTTAAGTCTCTGATTTGGAATATAAGGGATCACTCTTAAGTTTGTCTCAATTTTTAAGTGACTCAATCAAATTAAGGTCATTGCAATTCCAAAGCAGAAAGGTTAAACCAGGATTTGATCTAATTTAACTAACTCAAACTTGGCCACTTAGTGAATTCAAAGAGGTGGAACCTATTTTAATTAATCTACTTTAAAAATCAATTCGGATTAGTTTTCCGGAATGACAACCCTCCATTCACCTAATACGGATAAAAGTATTACTGTGATAGCCTGCATATATCGATATGAGATGATTAGTTCTCAAATAATACATTTCAGAATCAGCTAACTAATATACCAGTTGACAGCAAAATTATTTACTTCTACAGGTTCAGCCTGGGGAAGAGAAAGCTCTGAGAGACTTTCCAGCAGCTTTCTAGTACCCAAAGGATGCCTACTGGAAAGCTGGAGAGCATCTTTTTAGACGTTGATAGGACAAATTGTAATGGATTCAAAATGTAAGAGGGCAGGTTTGGAATAGATATTAGGAGGAAGTTCTTTACTGTGAGGGTGGAAATTCTTTACTGTGAGACACTGGCACAGGTTGCCCAGGGAAGCTGGGGATGTGGCATCCCTGGAAGTGTTCAAGGCCAGGTTGGATGAGATTTGAGCAACCAGGTCTAGTGGAAGATGTCCCTGCCCATGGCAGGGGGTTTGAAACTAGATGATCTTTAAGTAAAGTTCCCTTCCAACCCAAATCATTCTGTGATGGCTATGTACAGATGACTGTTAATGAAATGGCAATGGAGCAACACCAACCAGCTGACATCAGCCAAGCACACTCCCTGTTCACTTAATTCCAGGTCAGCTGGAATCATTGACAGCTTTCAAGGGAGCCAAAGAGCTCAGGTGGGGTAATGCCAAGTGTGACTGTGTCCTGTCATCCTCAGGTGCTAGATGGATATTCCTAGCTCTGCATCACCTCCTACATGCCCAAGACTCAACAGAACTAAAGAAGATAGCAGGTAATATTGGGGAGAGAGACATCGAGAAATGTACCCTGTTGTAGCTTGGCATCTGCCTTGCGGTGTACACTGAGTTTTCAGTGAAAGCCAGACTCACAGTTTGCATCCACATTTGCACAGCTTTGTCTATTGGAGTACAGAGAACTGAGACTTTCTCCTACATTTTTCACAGCCCTATATTGACTGGAACAGTTCTCCACTGCCTGCTGTAACTCACCAAATTATTAGAGTAGGTGAGCCATTTCTGCAAAACATTAGACTTTTAGATCACTCTACAGCAGGCTCTTGCTCATTTCCTAATAATTTCTCCAAAAGGTTTTCAGACGCAAATATTGACAGTTGTTTTAACTGGAAGCAAGCATTAAGTAACTTGATACCCAAACACAAGTTTGCCCAATATCATCCCAACTGGAGATCCCATTTTTCCCGCTCTGTTTGGAGATCCTAATTTTTGACACACATGTGAGAAAACACAGATGAATACAATCATCACTCACATTTTCTTCCTCCTCTTTAAAATCAGCAGATATAAATATACAGCTAACAAGTAAATATTTAACAACTGATAAGCATTCAGCCATTAGGATGATTCTTTTTTACTTTTGCCTCGTGGCCTTTATGCCTCGCACTGTCTTTATTCTGTGCCATGCTTTGCCTGTTGTGCATAAGGAGGGGAAGGCATTTTTCTACTCTACTCCTATTAATTGAAACATTTATCATGGATTCAACATCAATAGCAATGGAAGGGACAATAAAGCCACAGAGAAGCATCAACATCAAATGCTGCTGGAAGAGAGTTAAAAAGACTTAAGGCAAAGGAATATAATCTCCTTCACACCTACTCCCATTGGGTATGGACTGAAAAAAAAAGCTGTGTTTGAGTTACATGCAGTTCTTTTGTGACATCCTAATAGTAAAATGTAGAAAAAACCACCAATTTTTATCTGCATTCTTTTATGTACTATTATGTTCTAATCAAATAAATACCTCATCATTATTTGACTCCCTGCCTTTCAGTTTTTATTGTTTCCCTGAATATTTTAAGTACCTTAAATAATAAAGTCAACAGGACAAGAGATTTTCCTTATAAAGAAAATACATTATTTAGTGAATCAGGTCACAGTTATCTTTCTAAAATTTATGTTCAGATGCTTTTCTGAGAGTAATTTAGATTTTTAAAAAGGATGCCAAAACAAATGTGTTTTAATGTATCCTCAAATGATCCAGAGTTTAATCCAGGGTCCACACTGTTCTTTAACCACCTAAAGCCTTACCAATGCAGTATTTTACAATACTCACATGGCTAGACACAATGCAGAGGTTTAAAATGTGATTTCACAGAGTCACATGAACCTAAGTGGTTTTTCTTCCATGTAAAACTTGTAGCATATTAGGAGCTCACATCATCTCTTGACTCTCTAATGTTTATATATTACAATAAGCATTTTCAAATAGGTGAAGATATACTTCTGAACAAATTATATTCAGGAGAATCATGCAAATGGACTGAGTAAAGAAAATATCTGAGTAACACTCAAAGAGCTAGCCCTCATATTACCAGTTTAAGCTCCAGTGCTAAAAATCAGCACCTCTACAACTTTCTCATACATTAGAAAATCACCACTGTGTCATCATTACTCTCTTAAAACAACTGTGCAAGGTTTTTCACATTAGATATCTGTCTGCAGGTACATCTGTACACAATAACATCTAAGAGCTGTTTGACCTAAACACAAATGTAACTGTGAACCATAAACTTTTTTACTGCCACTACCTCTGGTGGTGGATTAGCTTGTCCACTGCTTAATTTTGTGGTGAGCTTGCCTCTTTATGTCTTGGAATGTCTTAAACCATTCACTAACAGCCTGAATATCCCTCGACTGTGCAGCCCCACTTAAGCCAGTGTTAGTGACAGCTACCACCAGAAGCAGAAGTTGAGAAGAGAAATACAGCTCAAACATCTTATGATGTTAAGTCATTTATTCCCTCTGTCCTGGCGGGGACAGAGCACCCGACCTGGGCAGAGTCGGTGAGGTAAGAGGGAGGGGCTTTCCATCCTGCTGGTTTTATCACAGACAGGGGGAAAGGTGATACCAGGGGTGGAGATGGGACAACCAACCAACCAGATCAGAGCCTGGGCTGCTTGAACATCAGACAGACCCAACTCAGTCACATCGCAGGGACCCGGCCGGGGGGGAGCCCAGGGGGGTCCACCGCAACAACTACCAAAACAAAAACATAAATGGAATGAATAAGGATGCCCAAGTGGCTGTTTCTTTTAGGTGGATTCTCTCACACCTCTTCAGATTATGGTAATGGCAGTCATCAATTCTGGCATCCAAAGACAGCAAATGATTTATAGCTGACGACATTAAACTAATTAAAAGCATCTTGCGTAGTGCAAGAAAATATTGTCATCTGCTTGAAGTAGGGCATAGGTGAAAACTATGCTGCAGAAATATTTACAGGCAAGTTCCTTACTTGTTAGAATTGAATACATAGCAAGCAAAAGTCAGTGTTCCCAGTGTTCACATGGATAACAGATTTGTCAGAATGATCAGATCAAAGGGAAAACAAGATGAAAATAAATCAAGAGCTCTATATTCAATAACACTATCTACACTCCCACGTAGTACTTTTCCTTAGTAAATATAAAAGCCCTTGATTATAATTACAAAAAGCTAAAAATTAAGCTATTTTGGGGTATAATTTACCAGGTGTTTTTACAATTTTCTATGCTAAAAAGATCTGCTGACTTTTAATGAGACTAGTGAAAATAAATATAAACTTTTACCACCACTTTATAGAAACATCACGGGAAAAGCACTGAAGATATTGATGGCATTGTATTTTTCCTTTCATTCTATATGCTTTAGATCTAATCTAAGGATTGCCTTTTCTCTGGCACAGCAAGTCGTGACTACTTCTCTTTTGAAAGTTACAATCTTCCCCAGGTATTGCTTGATGCAATCAGCAGGAGTCATGGCCAAAGGCAACAGGCAGAGTTTATATACTGTGTGTCCTGGCCAAACAAGAAGGCACACAAGCCATATGAACAGTAAACTTGTTTTCCTAGAAGTAGTGTACAACCAGGCTTGCAATTAAGACAGAAAAAGATGTGTGTAATGCTAGAGTAGTCCCTTATATGCTGCCTAAAGTCCTTGGGAATGCTTATGAGACAAAGCAACATCATTCCTGATCAGCAGTACCCCTAAAAGTGCATGGAGGAGGCTGGACAAGACCAGTCTGTTATTGGGAGAGACTATTGAGTAGGTGGGGTAACAAGAGTCCTCTACCCTCAAAGCACCAGATTTCCTAAATTGATCAAGATTTGTGCCACATGTTATCATTATTTCTTCTACAGAACGTGCCTGGGGTTTTCAGCTCAACTTGAAAACAGATAAACAACTTCTAAAAAAATCAGAACAAAGAATCTAAATTTCTGCATTAAACTCTTTAACAGTAAACAAACAGCAACAGTTTGTTGTTTCTTCTTCCTACAAGCTTTTGTGTAATGCAGCACACAATTTCTGTTCACTTACAACTATATATAAATACACAAAGCACTTGATCATATTTGGCAAATTAACAAAATCTAACTATGTATTTGGTTTTATCACGATATAACACATGCCAACATGGAATAAATGATTGGTACTTCTTTTCATCTATCTCAAAAAAAGCTATAGTAATACATGAAATTTAAAAGTGGGCAAGTGGAAAAAACACAGAGGTATTTAAGGTGCCTCATGAGGTACAGAAAACTGATAGGAAGGATAGAAGTTAGCAAAGTACATAGGGCACACAAAAAAACACTGCAGACATATTACATTGACTGTTTTCATTTTATTATTCAGAAAAGCAAGGCAATAAAGGATGAAACTGAATGACAAAAGTAGTATATATAAAACTAATAAAGAGAATTTTAACATATTTTTCTTTTAATGAATTACTAAAAGTGGGATTTTTTTTTAATTTCTAAATCATGTATAATTAACTATGGAAGTTGTTGCATGTATATACATGCAGAAAAGATACTGAGATCCGTTATCCATGAAGTGAGATTACATACTCACAGGAACTTGATTACAACAGATAAGATAGAATACCCTAAACCCCTGCAGTGCTTCACAAAATAGTCCATGACAGATGCTCACTGTGCAGCACCACCAGATGTGAAATATTGGAAAGAAGATGTTACTGGTTTGCTCTAACAAATGAAAAACTTGAAAAACTTGACCTCTTCAGGAAACATTCCAAAGATGAAAAAGGTTTTGAAATGAACAAAGGAAAGGGTAATATTGTGTTGAAGCACCCAAATATAGTACCTTTTTAGGCATCAGGAAGAAGATCTACATAGAAAAAAATTTCTTTGGTATCACAGTAATTGACTTCAGAGTTAAAGGGAAAAGGACAATAACTCATTTGAATGCTAGAGATGCTCTGGAATAACGCGAGAAAAGCTTTTAAGCCAGCTATTTACAATTGGAAATCTGTTAATTAATAGAAAGCCTGAAGGGATAACAAAGGATTGATGACACTCCAGTAAAGGATGAAAGGCAGCACTTCCCTCTCAAGGAAGACTTTTCAGACGTGTCATCAGCAGAGGACAACTGTCCAAAATTCACCACCATCCTGCCTGAACCTATTTTCCCCAATGCCATTATCAATCAGGCTAGCATTATTCCCCCAGGAATCCTGCCAGCTTCCAGCCCAACTAGATGGCAGAGAATAGATGAAAAGGACCAAGAAGGCAGTGGGAGGCTGTTGTGCCAGGGAGGGAATAAGTCAGAATCTAAGAATCCCCCTTCAGTCATGGATCCCTGCCACACGAGCCAGCTTATTTACGGGAGGCACATGCCATAAGTTGAGGGGGAAATATGTTTTTGGTTTCATTAGGTCCCCTCCAGAAGTTCACTGAGAAGGAAATGCAGCTGGTGCTCCCACCCCAAATCCCCACAGGTCAGTGAAGCTGTGCATTCGTTCTTCCCCTGCAGCACAGGCTGATTCTGCTCTTTCATCAGGAAAACACCAGCCAGCACTCATCAGGATTCCACAGGTCACCCAGAGGGGCCTGGGGACAGAAATGACAGGGACACCATGGCTGCATGAAATTGCAGCCTTTAAGAGCAGTTTTTCTTCCAGCACAGAAAGGTGGCCCTGGGAGAAGAAAGACCTTCCAGCTCCCTGTGTGTGTGTATGAGTTAAAAGGTACCACAGCAAACACTTCAGCTGTCACTCAGCTGCATAGCCCTCTGTCCCCTTCTCTGCCAGTGCATGCAGTGGTTCCATATCCATCAGGAGTGGCCAATATGTCATTTAACAGGTGAGAGGTGCAGCTTCTCAGCCAAGCCAGGATGGGCAAATTTAATGTTTTATTTGGGAATCCAACATATATTACCCTCTAGTCCTGAATTACAGCTTCAGTTTCTAAAATCTACAGCATGGATGGCAAATATCCCTTTTTCACTACTGCCCTATAATACCCTCTGCACAAACCACTGCCTACTTTTTCAGCAGTAGTGAAATTGTCTGCTCAGCTTTCTCACACATATGCCACAGCTCTCCAGTTCTGCAACACTCAGACAGAGGTGACTACACTACCAGTCCTTCACACCTGTATTTGTTTCTTCTTTATTTTCAAGCACAACTGAAAATTGCCTTCTCCTTTTTGAACTCATTTTTGGTGCGTGGCAAGCAACCTCGGATTGTGCTGCCCTTTGAATCAGCCCTTCTCTTGACTTAGCATTGACCATCGAAGATGCAGCAGGCATGAAAGGTCACATCATCAGAATTCCTTATCTTTAATCAGACATCCATTTCCCCCTCTGCTTTAGTCACTTTCCATCTCAGTAGACTTTATACCCCTTCCTTAATTTTTCTTTTCCTTCTTTCTGTTCACTTATGTGATAGAAAGTTCATCTGCACACACACAGCTATTACTATTTATTTCTGTACCTACATTATTTAGGCCTGCATAGGGTTTTCAGAGAATAAAATCCTTGGAAAATAAAATTAATTCAATAAACTAATAAAAAATTAAAAATTATATCACATACTCTGCAACCTCTTACGCTACATTTTTGAGGACAAGCAAAGGAAGCTTAGACTAATTTCTGGTAATGAATAGAAGATGAAAAGGCTCCAGTCAATAACTCTTGATGGGCTGGTATACTGTAAAGATCTGTTCAAGTGTCTTTTACAACTGAGTGAAACTACAGTGCTCTTTTGAACTCTAGCCTCCCACACACAGCAAAAGAAATGGAAGAGCAGTCTTACTGAGACCAAACGTTCTTTTAGCTCAGGATCTTCAGCAACAGGACAAAGTAATCACACAGAGATACATTCCAAGGATATGTTCCCAGCTGGATGCAGATCAGCAATGTCCTGAATTGTGGGCATATCACCTGTGTGCTTTGACAGAGATTTTTCTGTGTTTGGTGACACATTTTATTCCATTTTACTCAATTTCACTTTGTTTTCTGAACCCATGTAAATTTCTGGAGCATACAATATCCTTGACCACACAACACAGGAAGCATCTCCCTTTGTTCTGAGCCTGACATACATTAGCTTTGTTTGTTGCCTCGGAGATCTGGTGAGAGAGAAACATCCTGAACCTGTTCACCTTTTCCATTTGTGCTTATTTCCATCGCTCAATACTCTCATTCTAAGGATAGTAAGTCCAGCTTTATTTAATCATTTACTTGTGCAGAATTGCTTTCACACCCTTTTTTTTTATTACTCTACATTGTACTTATTACAGTTCTATTTATTCATTGTCAAGATGGAGGGGGACAGAACCACACAATTACAAGTTTCTGCAGCTCTGCCTGCCTTGCTTTTTATTCTCTGCCTATTCATCCCCAATATTCTGTTTCTTGGACTACCACTGAGCACAGAGGCAATGTTTGTATGGAATTATGTGTTATAATTTGAAGATGGTTTTTTTTTCTTGAATGGAAATAGAATGTTCAAGAACTCGCTGCCAATCATATAAAGTTAGGATAATTCTTCCTTTTCAATAAATTCTTCAATATTTCATCTGCCATCCATCATCCAGTCACTCAACATTATATAATCATATATTTCAAATTAGCATTAAATTGAATAAACATCCTTTTTACCTGTTAGTGTCACTTAGTGAGCTTGCATAACTTTGGTTATATTAAGCAGAAAATAAGCTTTCAAAACAAACAACAAGTACCTGTTAGCTCAAGTAGCATAATTCCACCCTCCAGTAAGAGTTTACTCAGATGATTTATTACTCACACACTGGTGTTACACAGTGCTCTAACACCTTGGTGTGTTCCATTCTGCCTGGGTGCAGGCCAGGTACATTTTCCTTTCTCCCTCCAGGTAAATTTGTTTAGATAGGTTCAAAACAACATAAACAACATATTATTTTTACACTATCCAACAAAGCTAAGAAGCATTCACAGGAATGATTTCAAGTATTTGTAGATGCTTTGTTTTCCTTGTAATTAATTTGACTCTCTATCTGCAATACAAGCTAGCAGCTGCCACACCAGAAGATACAGCAAAGCAGGAGAACATACAGGTAATAAAATAACATGTTAGTGAAGAGAAAGGTGATGTGAGTTAATGGAGAGTTTTCCCTTCTGTGATCCTCTGAAAAGAAATATTTACCCTTCAAAAGAAATAACAAACTACCTAAAAATCTGTGACTGACAAGAATTTTTACTAGCTCACTCATGAAATTTAAACTTTTTTACATTTTCCCCTGCTTTTTCCTGCTCCAAAAGCTATGGGGAGAAGGGCTTTATTTACATGTTTATTTTCTTCCCCACACCTAGGAACTTCTGAGAATACTGAAGGTTTTAAAGTAACAGGACCATGCCTAAGATGTTGGCAGCACAAGGCCAAGCTACGGGCCCTTGGAATGCAAGCTGCCAGGCTGGGCTGCTGCCATGGCAATGCAGTGGGGGGCAGGAGCAGCCAGGCACCTGGCAGTGCACACATTCTTAAACCACCCAAAGAAGCATCTCAAATGCTGCTCTGCTCCTTCCCAGATTCCAGCAGGAAAAACTGTAGACCCAGGGCAATGAACTGGGACTGCAGCAACACACACATCCCTCAGCCACGGACCATGCTGCACAGAGAAGTGACCCTCTTCAACTGGAGAGAGCTGAATGGAAAGCCCATTTTTTCCTGGGTTGGTAAATGACCTTCTGCCTGGCTACCCAAGGCCAGGAAGCAAGGTCCAAGAACTCCAGAAAACACTGAGTTTTTGGAGAAAGGAGACCAGCTTCTGCCACTACAGGTGGAAAAAACATGAAACCTAAATGAAAAGCTCAGGTACTAAGACACAGTGAGTCTTGCAGAGCTGCTGGGGCAAACTGTAAAGTAGAAGCAGAGAACCACAGAATTCTAAGAAAAATCAGTCAAAAATCAGTCAAAAATCAGTCCTGAGCAGGGTAGGAAAGATGATAAATTTCAACTCAGTGAAAGATTAACTACAGAAGCAGAACACTGATTTACATGCAGGATTGACTTATCCATCCAAACAGCGAGTCAAAGTCCCAATAAAACAAATCCCCACTTGCTGTTTTTGGATGTAGAAACTGGGCACCACATGATTGCAGTAGAGCATTCAAGATCCCAAGCCTGGAAGTCAACTCCCACAGGCAGACACACCTAAAAGAGGTTTCATGAATGTGCAAAGTCACAGGCTGAGTTTGTCCAGGCAGCTGACATAGAAACTAAACAAGGGCACACTGTTCTCTGCCACTTCTTGCTCACCACTGCAGCACAAAGACACATGACAGGCAGAGCTGTCTAGAAAGGAGCAGTTGACAGGCAGCACCTGGCTGGCACCCAGCCAGCTCTTCAGCTCGATGTGCACATCTTCTAAAAATACCAGTGGGCATTTTTTACAAAAAAATTTGTATGTTCATGCATCACAATGTATTTTAGTTGCTGGACAAAAGCCAAACTGCCCTGCTGCTAGCAGGCTGTGTCAAAATGAAAATGTATTATACAAATTATTGAAGTGTTAACTCATGCAGTATGTATGCTGTCCAACATATTAAAGGGTCAGAAAACTGTAGGGTACATATATTTGCATCTTTAATTTCAGGTTAAGATGCAGGCTGCCAAACTCAGGCAACAAGTTTACATATCTCTTACCAGCCTTCTACATCTCTAAATTCCTGAATCCATGTGCCAGGTGCCACCCCAATGCCTAGTATGGATCGTGTAACAGGTCTAGTCTGCTGCATATAGTCCAGATTCCGTGGCAAGGAAAAGGAAGGGAGCCCTCAGAAAGGAGCTGTGGGAAGGCACATCCTGTGAGTGTCTCTGGCTGTAACCAGGAAATCTGTATATATAACAAATACAACGTATGTCATAGTATATATAATATATTAACAAAATGCCTGTACTCACAACAGAGGCAATGGTAGTAAGCAGATCTTGCTGAACTAAGACATCTGAAATTCAAGTGAAAACTATATGTCTGATACTAGTGTCTGTTTGATGCTAACAGAATTTTTACTCATAAGTAGAGATTAGGATGCTTATCCTATTTCTTTGTCCATTTGTGTTCCTATGAAAAGACAAGTCATCATCACCTTCTAACCAGTTTCCCTTTCCTCACACAGCACAGCAGACAAGCAAAAAGCAAAATGATTCAGAGCTGTGGGAATTTTTGTATGTGCTGCCCAAACATTACCTACCACAACAGATATAACAACATAACATAACACAACACAACACAACACAACATAACATAACATAACATAACATAACATAACATTAACATAACATCACAAGAATATATAAGGTTTCTTTTCCTGATCTTAAAACACTAGACATGGAAAACAGAGCCATCGTGGATATTCAGTGACTACACCCACGCAGGCAATGTTAGGTACACATAAGAATAAAACAGATTAGACTCCTAGATGTGTGGATCAGACTCTGCTGTGGACTACCTGTAAGAAATTTTCCATATTATTTTATGCTTGGAATTCCTAGTTCTTGCAAAACCTAGATTAGGGCAGCCTAACAAATGTACTTCAGAAACAAAGTGATTTGTGGTGCTTCAGTTCAGAGGAAGACTAGTTACAAAAACTGCACTATGGCATTCAGCCCCTGAAATCCAGCTACCACATTTTTACAGATTTGCTTAACTTCTTGTTTGTGATAGGTAAGAAACTATGGTTTAAACAGAAAAAAAAAGGAAAAAGAAAAAAAGCATTCCACCTAATGGTGGGACGGATAAAACGGAAATTTTATCTAAGATCTAAGAAAAATGGTTTTCCTTAATATAAGGTTGAACTGCTATAAGTGACCTTGTAATATTAAAGTGCACCTTGATTTTACTATAGTTGTTCCTTAACGGGCTGTGTAAAGCAGAAACCATGAATAATTTTTCCCCACAGCTATTAAAAGGTAACACTTTGAAAATAAAATGTTTAAAAAGGAAGGAAAGTAAACAATCTGCAAGTGAATAGGAAAAATAGCCATTAATGGGACAGGAATGGTGAAATATCAGCAAGACAAAATTGTCTACCCAAACCAATTTATTACTTCTAATTGCTTTATTTAAACCTCCTCAAAAATACCCAAAACCAAACCAAAACCTAATGTATAAGCTTAAAAGATAGGCAATATTTTGCAGGCTGGTTACTAGAGAGAAAATCTAGAGACTGGAGTTTAAATTGGCTAAGCGATGAGTAGCAGGACAGGAGGACAACCTGGAGAGCTCCTTGCTGTTCTGTACTTGTTCTCAAGACTGAAATTCCTTCTCTGCTTTTCCTCTGGGTAATAAATATGTAAATACAACCTGGTGGCAGAAGTACAGAGAGTGGGAATTAAATAAGACTCATGGTGAGAGCTGGAGGAGCTGGTTACAGAGCAGTCAGGCTATGCTAAATAACCTTTGCTCTCGCTGGGTATGGTCTACTGCAGAACACTTTCTGATAGAAACCTACTAAAACAGTATGTGCAGCCACGGCTTCACTTCTAATGTCCCAGCATAGATCAAAAAGAAGGATTCAACTAAGTCAATGACGGAGAAAAACTAATTTCATGGTAAAATAATTCTAAAATATATTTAAGGTACATTGGCAAGGCTACTTTAAAGAGAATATGCATTACAAAACATGTAAGGGAATTGAAGACTATATTCTGATGTTCTTCTGCTGCTAAAAACACAGTTATTCTTTATAACTTTCTGATGACATAATTTTATGTAAACAATTTTCTGAGAAGAATACTTCTTCCTTTCTTTGCTGTTTTGGTTTGGGTTTTAGTTTTTAGACAGAATAGAAGGCATTGCTGCTTTTCCATTACCCAGAACTTCTATTTTCGTCTTAGAGAACATAGAAAAAGAGGATGAAGAGAAAAATTGAAAATAACATTTTAACTTAAGAAAAAGCAACTGCCTAAATGTGAATCCCTAATACCTGCCTATGAGAAGTTAGTTAGAACAAATGTAAAATTGTGTTTTCACTTTTACATATGACAATACTGGGGTCACTGCAGAAAACCTGCCAAAGCAGCTGCAGCTGAATTTTACACATTTAGAGAGTGAGAAATGATAGCTCTGCACTCTCTGCTGCAGCAAAAATGTTTCCCAGAAACACAGCTTAATTTGTTAACAAAAATGGAATAGCCAGGTTCTCAAACTTGTGCTTCTCCAAGCACAGAATACTCAATATTTGAACAATATCTGTGATCCTGAAATTAGGTACTTAACTTCACCGTACCTGAAAATAAATATCACTCCAGATCCTAGGTTGCTACTGTATTCACGACCACGTAAAAAACCCCCAAGAGTCTATCAAATTGTTATCACATGAGTATTTTAAACAGAAGTGTAGCATATTTTGTTTTCAAAAAACAGAATTATAAGGGGGAAAAAGTGCTAAGACCAACAGACAAGAAACATGGATATATTTAACAAAGAGTTTAAGTAAGGCATAACAGTGCCATTCAAAGTCCAAATTTCTAGTTAATGCTTTTTTATGTTTGTAATGCCAAATTGCATTACAAAAATTACTTATCAAAAAACTGTTTTAAATATAGTATTTTTTCTCTCACTTATGTATCTTGTAACTGGTGGAGCAAGTCCTTTGGCCAGAGAAAACTAATTTAAACTCAAATTATTTAAATTATATCACTTTCCAGGAATTGTGAAGTTTTGTTATTATTAAATATGATTATTTAAATTATATCACTTTCCAGGAATTGTGAAGTTTTGTTATTATTAAATATGATGCTACTAGATTTAGCATAACCCAGATGTAATATTGAATTTTCATATCAGAGCCAAAAAGGAGTATCAATTTAAGTTTCATTGATAAAAAGAAAAACAAAAGAAAAGCTGAAATGGATCACACACAGGAATAAATTGGTTCTTTTTCATTTCATGCATATTGTGAAATTAAATGGTTAAAAAATGGTGAAATATGACACCACTGATAATTAAACAACTGTTAATGGCATGTAAGACACATTTCATTGTATGAATTTCAAAATTATTCACCAACCCCATGGTCAGTTGCTCTACAAAGGCTCTATCAGCTTAGAAAAGAAGATATGGAAGAAGACCATAACTGAAGGAGTACTTTTCTTCCCTTTTGTGTTAAAACCGATTTTACTCTACCATTCTTTCTTACAGACACAAGTCTACAACAACAACTTAAGCCAGTTGCTTTCTGTATATTCTTTCTCACCCCATTGGATGCTGGAAATGGTTATGAAGGAAGTCCCATAAATGCCAGACTGCAGCGCATCTTGACACGTGTGATGTGATCTGCACTGTAGCCAGGTCAACCTTCACTTGACTCCCAACACTGATCCATGTCCCCTGTCCAAAAGCCCCACTGGTCACTGCAGCAACACTGCTGAGATCAAGCACTACCTACGCTCCACAGCAGTAAAGTACAATCATCTCCCACACAACCACAGACCTTGGTCTGCCATGCTTTTCAGAAGAAAATTTAAAGATTATGGTTATTTTCATGCTTATACCTGGGATTATTACTAGCTCCTTGGTGTTCTCACCTTGAAGGGATTTCCCAAGCGATAACAGAGCCTTGCTCAAGCACTGTCTTAAGCCACAGACTGTGCTGCCACCTTATCTGCTTCTGCCTATGTTCTGTATTCATTTCACCAGCTCCCACTCTAGTCCCTGTTTGTTTTGCTAATGGCCTTGCTGCCACGGCATACATAAAAGTAATACTAATATGATCAGGGAAATTCAAGTCCCCAAAATGCAATCTCAAAACATTTTCCTTTCTATAATGAGTTGTTACTATAGCAAGTCAGAAAGTTTGCAGCTGAGAAAATGCCCAGAGCCAACAAAGAAACCCAAAAGATAAAATTGGACACTGTAGCTTGAACTCCAGGTATGTCTGCGTGGGAATCTGAGGTGTTTGTTTAAAAAGAAACAAACTATGCTGCATTATTGTTTATTCTGAATTTTAATCATTCACTTCAGATAATGAGAACACGCTGATGACCTTTTATAATTAGACTAATAGACTCCCCGTGCAAAGCACTTGAGTCTCATCCATGGTGGAGCGTTACTTTTGGACCACATGACTGAGCTGAAACGTGGCTCTAGGCAAAGCAATTAATCTCAGTTTACCACAATTTCTCTGTAAGAACTTATCTCACAGACACTGTGAGTAGTGTTGGTAAATATTCTGAAGGTGAAATTTTCCATCAATGCTGCCCTCTAAACAAACACTAAGTGTTAGCCCATGATGGCTGCCTTCAGTTGTCCCTTTCATACAGGAGGGGTGACAAAAGGCTCCTGCTAAAAACAGATGTGTTTCAAACAAAATGCTTCTGAAGAGAAAATCATTATATGCAGCCAAAGGCAGAAGGATAAAACTTGCCAAAATTAGTACAATAAAAAAAATTGTGCTCTTCTAAAAAAATAATTGGGGAAAATTCAAGAGTCTTGGATAGCCTTGTACATATTTTACCAAAATTTGTTTTCTATTGTACCTCAGAGGCACATGATGATGATGATATTTCCACGGATGAATTAACGTGGCCAACGTTCTGCAAAGTAAATGGGCTCCTATTGATTAAATTAAGCATGGGGTGAACTTAAGCTGTTTTATCTGACTGTCAGTGAATGTTTTGCTGGCTGGGAATGTCCCAAAAGAGGAACAGAATAGCTTGGAATCGATACTGTCCAAACCAATTTTTTTTCACTGTTATCAAGGACAACCCTGTAATTAAGAAACAATTCCCTTAAACTGTCCACCACAGTACACAAGGATGACTGCCTAAGACAGCTTCTCAGAGATACAGTTTGCACCTTGTCTCATGGGTTTGAATAATGTTATCACCCAAGCAGACTCTTTATTTTTGGTTTAAAGAAAAATGCCTTTCGTATTTACATTACATCATCCTGAAGAATTCAGGGTGTAATCAGGTATCACCTTGAAGAAGTCAAGACCTATTAGATAAATTACATAAAGCCAGGTTAGACTGAGATGTTAGGTTGGTAATAACCTTGATAACCAGGAAGTCCTAGCTACATCACAGAACTATAAGAAATTTACTTTAATCCACAGAGATAACTCTGGTTATAGATTTGCCTAATAACTACTGCAATACTTTGGCCTGAGTGATGTCTCAACACATTCCAAAAGCATATTCACTAATTTCTTCACATCAGTATCTGTGATACATCATCACAATGTACCTGTTTCATCCATGGTTCCAACACCATGGATGGTACATTGACCTCCTTCCTCAGATCTGAGGTTTGCAGAACATTGTGTGTGCATGAAGATGTACATCTTCATTCTCTCTGTATTTATGTCAAGGAGGGAAACAGTTTTCCCTGCACAGAATTCATAGGAATTAAAAAAAAAAAAAAAAACCTCCAGAAATTTAAATTACAATAAGATGTAGAAATGGTTACTAACCAAAAGAAGAATCAAAAAGTTTACCTTAAATTTCTAAAAGAGAATTCATTAATTGAAACACAGGCTTTCCTGCTTTTTTTTGTTGTATTTTCTTTTCCTTTGTTTGTTTGTTTGAGGTTTTTTGTTTTAGATAGTTTATCCCTATGAAACACGAACTGTTTTATAAGCTGGCTCTAAATTTAACAGAATTTGGAGTTACAAGTTATTTTGTTAGAAATAAGCATTATAGTAGAATATAAGTTAGTTGTAATGATGTTCAGCTAAATAACAAGGTAAATAATACTAAATAATAAGGTAAAATTAGATCCAGCACTTGAAAACAAGTCTATGACAAATGTTTGAATTGAACAACTTTATTCACATGAGCTATTTATTAGAACTACAACTTGTCTCAGCAAAGACTATTGATTATTTAGTAACTCTAGTAATTGAATGGTTTAATTTCAGACATAGCAACTGGTAAATGATTTGCAAACCCTTTTTGGCTTGTGTGCTCCTTGCTGAGAAGCTCTTTTCATAATATTAGATAAACTGAAAAAATACGTATTTTAGAGGAGAAATTTACCTATAAACCTGATGTATTCCTGTTGCATATCTCACAGCCTGGAAGGGTGCATAGAAAGGACTTCTCAGAATGAGTAATAGAGCACAGCAGCTTGGAAGAAATGAAGCACTGTAATTTTGCCTTTTTATTCATAATACTTCAATGCCCTGCAGACCCACTGCTTCTCACCAAGCATTTGAATAATGTGTGGTTCCTGAAGACCTGCAGCTCCTTCATGGAACATCATCAACTCTATAAAAAGGAAAGGGGTTTCAGGTAAAAAGCAATTCCTCAGGTTAGATGGTGCATTAAAAGTTATTTCAGCTGTAAGACAGAAAGGGTAAACTGTGGAAATGTTTTCTAAGAAAGGAGATTGAACATCATGAAATCACATAAGACCTGTGAGATTAAGATGTTTACCATTTATCAGGCAAGATAAACAGGGCAAAGCAAACATTAGTTAGAGATCAGAAGATAAATTTTGTCCAAGTTCAGAAAGCATTTTACGTGACCACTGTTCCGCATCAATATTCAATCAGCTCCAGGGCAGGTCCCCAGCAAAGTAACAGTAAACTAAAGCAGTGATTAGAGACAAATAAACCAAAACCAGAATTTATGGTTTATAAAAGGCCTAATGATCATTTAATACTATGATTTGGCTAGAAATTGATGCCATGTGAGGAACAGAGCAATATATAATGAGGTTTTTAGACTATGAGTGTATACATTGCTGTAATTTCAGGATAATACCAAAGTCATCGATTTAAGGAAAAATACTTAGGAAGCTTGGTTCCCTTCTTGTTTTCATACTGGCTTTATAAGTAAATACAGGATCAGAAACCTGGGGTAGGATTCGGTAGAGCCTGCTTGGAGCTGATGATGTGCAGAGAGATGTGACTTCCTCTACCCTGAATGCCAAAGAGGGTTTAACAGAGGACCACCAGCATCTATCTCCAAAACATACATGCACACACCCTACAGAAACCCCTAAGGTATGCACAGGCACAGCAGAGAAGACAAGGTGCCTTCTGCTCCTAAAGCAGAAAGGTATGCCAGGCTTAAAAAAAAAAACAGAGGGATAAGTCCAGGGAGCAGCACTGTGAGAAGTTAATGGAGTTCTTGCTCCTGAGCTGCCCTGATTTGTCACCCTGCAGCTACCTTATTAGGGAAGGGAATAAACTATTTGGACCAGAAAATGGGAATGTACAAGTGTTCTGTCCAGTTGTAGGGATCCTAGACACTATAATTCTCAGTGAGACGACTCTGTTGGGACACTTAAGGCAGTGTCTGTGCTGCTCAGGAGCCATGGTGAATATATTGTGTACATCATTCATTTATCACTTGTATAGAGTGATCTGTACACACTTCAAAGGTTCTTCAAAGAGCAGGATACTCAAAAATATTCAAAATTTGTGTATGATGTACAAACGTCTCTGCTAAGACTGCTTGTACTGATAGAAGTGTGCAAAGCAGACTTTCAGGCACCAAAGAGATTTAATTGGAGTTACATTCGTTAAAAGTGCACAAATATTCAGGGTTTGATGGAAATTTGGGAAAGGTTATGATGGCACACACAGACTCTTAACACTAAAATTCCTTTCAGGTCCCACTTCACATCCATCAGCTTTGTTTGGATTGAGCTCTTAGCCTTTCAAAGAGAAGAAGAGAATCAACTTAAAATCAGGTTATAATTAAAGCCCAATGGCTGTATGGAAGAAGAGGCAACTCTTATTGCAAGCTTAGTAGGATAACTAGGAATGAAAGAGAACCCTTTACTCAACACAGAAAGTTGCTACTGAGTCCTGGGGAGGAGAGTCCATGAACTATTTGCATTCAAGAAATGGAAATATTTTTAGAGTAACCCAGTAGACCAAAACATCATAAAGAAATGGATAAAGGTAGCAAAGAACAAAACAGATAGCCTTAGAACAAGGTGAATTTTTCTCTTTAAACTATCTATTTTAAATAAGCAAAAGGAAACTGAAAGAGCAATGATGAAACTTCTGAAGCAAGTATGTGAAGCAGCACCAAGGACTCTACACTGAGAATGTTCCATGTGTAACTTTCTGATATGGAAAAATAAAGCACTAAATCAATATGAAAAATCCTAGTAAATAATTTTTAGCAACCATAAGGCCAGCTAACCCTTTCCCTTCTGAAATCTAATGCAGATATTCCTCAACCAAAGGAAGATGCTGTAAAAGACCAAAGATTTTTTTGATCTGCTTTTCTGTTCCTGACAGTGTCCAGTAGTGAAGACTGAAAGATCATAAAAACAGGCCAAGCTTGTAAAGCTTTTTTTCTTAGCACAGTGGAGATTTCAGTTCAGGGATTTCCTGATACAGAGATGGTATCTTTGTGCTTAATAACCCTCAGTAGTTTTTTCTTCCTTCACCTTTTATTTTTTTTCAAGACATGAGGACTTTTAGCAATACAGAGGCATTCTCTTGAAAAAAAAAACAAACAAAAAAACCAAAAAAACCCCAACAGTATTTCATTAATTAATGTGAGAAACTGTCTTAATATGTTTATGTTGAACCTGTCACCTGCTGACATTTAATAACTCTGAGTTCTTATACTACAAAAGGTAATGACAACCATATCTCATATAAAACATTATTCAGCTAGAACAAGGTTTTACAAATGCTCAGAAGATCCCTTTTCCTTGAAAATCCAGACAAAAAAAAAATGGTGCAAGACAAGTAACAGCAGAAGTAATTTTTAATATACTGATTTCATTCTTGTGCCTTATTCTGGGTGATTGCTTGGAACACTATCTTAAGTGTTCCTTGCACATTAAATTCAGAGTCATGCTAAGAATTACACATATATTGGCTACATCTTATTTGTATACCAACAGTTTATCATTCTGTAAGCAATAAACAAAAAGGACAGAACATCTATGACTGTATGAACATGAAAGGACAGGACAACATGAGCGGCCCCAAAACTCCCATCAGAGAGATAGTGAACCAGGGGAGCTTGCAGGAAAGGAGGGAAAGCATGCCATGGATGCCACCGGTTCATTTTAATTTTTCCTGTACAACCAAAGAGCTAATTAAGTTTCCTTGCTTGAACAGCATTTATATTTACAGTAACTTGTGAGAATTTCTTCTTTAAGACAGAAAATACAGGCTTTATGAAGTCACAGCATTTGTTGAAGTTATCAGGTCAATTCTGTGGTATCCTTATAGTCCTCTTCAAAATTTTGAGAGGCTACAAAACCAACATTTGTCAGAGACCCTCCACCCTGTGTTATTGTAAAACCACAGCCAAGTGTTGTTACTATGATTGAGTAGTTTTCCATTTACAATTTCATATGGCAATTTGCTTTTTAGTTCTCTTTGTATAACAAACACAAAAAAGCTCATAAAAAATGTTATGTAAAATATCATACCCATTTTCTCTATGGTCGAATATCTTAGATTCCAATTCCTGATGGCTTCAAAGTTTTCAAGTGTGAATCATAGCTTTTTTTTTCCTTTTTTTCCCAGAAATATTAAGCATTTTTCATCACTTGATGAACAATGTAAAAACACAAAACCCACAGAGAAAAACACCCTTGAGCCTTTCTGAACAATAAAATGTATACAAATGGCAGACTTTTGCAACATTTCAAAATGTCAAGAATGCTTTTAGATACTTTAAGAACTAAAAAGAAGTAAAAGTAAAGCAATTCATTTCTCAAATGCATTTGGATTAAATATTCCTCTCTGCACAGTATCTTTTCGATTGTGGCAAAGTGTTAACTAATCTAGCACAATGAATCATCTATTCCAGCATCACACAAGCACCTCACACAATAATACTGCACATATGCAAATGCCTATGTTTCTTCTACAGGAGGAAAAACAGCAGTCTAGAGTTCTCAAATTCGTATTTTGGAAAATGAAAGCAATTAGAACCTACCCACTCAGCACTGGTACAGCCACACCTGCAGTACTGGGTCCAGTACTGGAGAGAGCCCAGCAAAGGGCCACTGATAAGATGAAGGGCGTGGAGCAGCTCTTCTCTGATGAGAAGTTGAGAGAGCTGGGACTGTTCAGCTCTAGGGAAGAGAAAGCTTGGAAGGTCTGGAGAATCTCATCAATGTATCTAAATAAGGGGAAGGTGCAAATAGGATGGAGCCATCCCTCCCTTTCCTGCTACTTCCATCCCTAGGTAGTGGTTGACACTGGATACTCACCAAAAGAATATACCATCTTCTTTCATAGAACAATTCTTTCCCTCTGCCCAACCCTCCAGCAACCTTTCATCTTCCCGTAAATTGTGGTTCAGGGATTCCCAGTTCCCATCATTGTGCTTAACAGCCTTAGATGGAAGTATCCATCATGAATTTGTCTAATTGCTTTTGAACCCTTTCAGACTTTAAGCCTCCACAACACTCTTGCAGAAATGAACCCTGCAATTTAATTATGCACATAATGATGAAGTACTTCCCTTCTTTTGTCTTAAAGCTACTGCTTGATCATTTCACTGGATATGGCCTTGCTTTTGAAGTACGAGAAAAAGCAAATAATAACTCCTTTTTCACCTTCTCCATGATATTAATGATTTTGCATCATTCATTCTTAATTCTTCTGAGTCATTATTTTTCTAACCTGAAAAATTCTTTTAATTCTCTTCACACATAAATTATTCCTTCTCTCTGACTCAAGACTTCTTGGACTTATACAAGAGCATGATGCTTTTCACTTATGCTTTCTTCTCCACTCATGATCATCTCCTAACATTATCAAAATCCTCCTACAATTCCTCCTTTTCAAGCTGAAGAATGTAATTTACTCTTTCTGTGTGCAGAATCTTTACATAATGCTATTAAATCCTTCTGGAGGGTGGGAGACAAGACCTGTATCCATGTAAAAGCCATGCATTGTAACACAATGGCATTTTGTTTTTTTCAAAAGCTGACGCTACCTGAACTATTTTTATCCTAGATCTTAAAATCTAAACTTTTTCTTCATGAAAGTAGAAAGCTGTTGATATGAAAAACAGCCCAGATCAAGAGAGAACATATTTGAATTTCATTCCAATCAATATACAGCTTTTTAAACAAATCTCAAAATCAGAGTGAAGACATTCCTATGACAAATACCAGCCAAAAGGATCATAGAATCTTATTAAAAAGTCAATACTACCTTGAAGAAATATGTGTATGTGTGCTGGACCATTTATCACCATTAAATGGTGCAGTGGCAGATAGCTTGTTTTACACCAGCCATCAGCCTTGCCACACACAAGCCTAGCTCTCCTCAGTCTCTTGACTTTGCCCACGAGCCACACACAAATAAACTGTTGCCTAGAGGACAGAATTAGCACTGCAACAGCAGACACTACAACTAAAGCATGGCAGGGCTACCTCATCAGTATTCATCTGTGGAGTATTGTGTTCTGTGGGCAAACTTGGGTTCTGAGTTTTAGAAGGATTTTTCTTTTCTGAAAGGCTTCAGACTTTCTCTGCTGAGAATTCAAGAACCTTGTTTTGGAATGGATCTCTCTAGCAGGCCGTTATGTTCTACCACCTTGGATATTTCTTTAGCCACTTCCTCCGGATGGCTTGACTATAGGTCTCGGAAAAATTCCTCCTGAACTTGATCCAAGCCTGGTCCAGAGATGATGATCTGAGCAGCTCCATCCTCTGCACATCTCATGTGTGCTGTCTCTCAAAACTCCTGTGAGTTCATGGCACACTGCAGTCACCATCTGCACAGAATTAAGTGAGCTCTATGTTAAACACAGAGAGAGCAGCATATTTTGCAAGCACTCCTCTTGCTTCTTTGGAGTCTCCATCACTTTCCTCAAACCATAGCAGGAAGACTGTACTGGTCCTTGAGACAGCCAGAAAAAATACGAGTAAGCACTTCAAACAAGAACTTAGAATAATGAAGAATGTGAACAAAATAAATACATAGAACAGAAAGAAAAAAATCCAGCAGGGAAGGGAATGCAAAATGGCAGTGGAATGAGAGTATGAAGAGAACCAAAGCAGAGAAGGATGGGATATAAGATGACAAGCTTGCAAAAAACTTATAGAAAAAAGACATAGATATGAACATTTACAGTTCAGAGTATAACATCAAGGAGAAAAAAAGAAAGTTATCATGGGCTTTGGGAAAAGGGTTAGGAGTAGGATTATGCTGACTGGAGAGTAATTCTTCATGAAGTCAGCTCTGTTCTACCAGGAGGTTTGCATTCTTCGTTGATCTCTCTAGGATGGTCTATCACTTTCCAGCAGTGGTATCTAAATTAGGGAGATTCTCCTGACTTGGCTACAATTAGTAAATGCCTGAGTGAAGTCACTGTAAACACCACTCTATTGTCAGTTTATCTCTCCACCATCTTCTAGGAGAAAGCCTATAGACATGGCATTCTCTTCATCCTGATAGAGAAGCCTGCTGTAAAAAAACCCTGAAATACCATAGATGATCCATCAAGGGGAAGGAAAGGAGAATCCACAGAAATTCAGCATATCCAGATTTTTAAATCTGGACATCTAGAATGCTAAAACACAAAAAGGATGCTAAGTTTCAAGTCCACCATTCAAAGATTAGAGATGAGAAAACAAACCCTACTTAAGCAATGTTGTCATCTTTTTGTTAAATATACTACGTAATTACAAGATCATGCACTCTTACATTAAATTACGAAAAGGACAGATGATTGTGAGAATGTCAGTGATACTTGTCTACAAAACCAGCCATATGGATCTCTTTATTTCTGCTGCCACAAAAGTTAGAAAGTGAGTAATGACTCAGACAGGAGACTTGAGAAGAAAAGCAGATTCAGGGTGGTTTATACTCTCCAGAACTGGAAAACTATATCATCTCTAACACTGTTGTGCAATCCCTGTATAATTTTGATCAAGGCTCCTCTTTAAAGATAATCACAAACATCCAAGTTCTTTTCCACAAGATAAGTCAGGTCTCTACATCAGATGGTCAGAGGTAGCCAGGTCTACTGACTGCTCGCTTGTACAGCTTTGCTCCTCTATAAACTGGAGGGAAGACAGTGGGCACCCAGCAGCCTCCATGGAATGCCTTTCTACATCTTTACTACACTCAGTATGACAGCTTGAGGTCTGATCCATTATTTAATTAATCCAAATAGCTATAACTGCCATCGATACAAAACCACAGCAAGCTTTTACTAAATAAAAGTGCTCAGCTCCAGAGTTCCCAAATTCCTCTGGCCAATATTATTTATTTATTACAACTTCTGTGCCTTATTTCCTCATATGTGTGCAGTGATTACAGCACCACCTCACTGCACAGGGATGCTCTAAAGATTGTTTGCAAAGATCTAAGAGGCTGCTGTAATCAGGGAGGAGATGGTGTTTTTTCTAATGTGCCTTTGATAACCTGACATCTTACAGCGAGGGCTACAAAGAACAGCTCAGGGAAATGAGAAGATTGTATCTGCTGTAGGATGCGTCTGTCGTACATAAATGACGCACAAGAATGCACAATGAACATGAGCATACAGCAAGTGCCTGCTCACTCAACAAGGCTAACCCTCTGGGATAAATGAGATGGGAATTTTTGCTGTTGACAAGATGTTTGGGGAGTCTTCATATTTTCAAGAATGATGTCTTAAAATGTTTTAAAATTTCTTTTGCATTAAAAAGAATGATAAAGAATCATATCTGTGCTTCTAAAGACCCACTATAAACAAGACAAAAAGTAAAAATTTTACCAATATATCACTTTTGATAACAAAAAAAAAATAAAATTCCTTGCCTATCTCCAGAGGGAAGAAAAAAAAAACCCAAACAGATTTACAAATATGAGCAATTCAGACTGATTTCATAATCTCCCTAACCCATGGAAGTCATCCCTCAGTGAAACAAGGTATGTTATAAAACCAAATACCCTATGAATGGCTCTTTAAATGAACACTGCATGGCTTAAGCACCTACATTTGACCAAAATAAAGAATTCCTTCAGTGACTGCAGACTTTTTATTACTTTCTGAAAACTACAGATGCAAAACTCCACAGAAGTGAATACGCAATACAGTGAGTCATCTGAGCAACAAATTAGTTCCATTTAATTGTTCAAGGTTACTTTATAAATTAAGTCTGATGAGATGTCTGAGTCACTAATGCTAGAAATGTCAAAGGAATACATTCTGTTTATAAATTTTCATGATTTTGAGTTATATGAAAGTGTGTCCGGTTTTCTGGCTTTTTTTTTCAAAAGTGGTTTCCCAAGTGTCTGCAAGCAGGTGATCACAGAATTGTGTACACTGTATTTTGAAAGACATTACTAATTTCAGTACTCTGACTAGGATACAAAAATAGTCACATAAATTTGTGCTCCTTAGGGCAGCAAGAGTGTAACCAATGACAGACCCTAGAACAGAGACCTTAAACATCCTGTGTGCACAAATGCTGCATAACTTTACAAATAACAAACATTATGTGAAAAACAGATTATCTGAAGATGGTTACCCTCCACTGTTGCTTTCTGTGAAGTGTGATGATCTTTCTCACACCAGGGTTACACAGCGTTTGCTCAGAGGAAGGGGAGAATACACTCCCCAACTTCCAAATCACGCTTCTCCTTGGAAAGTGTGCGTTGCCTCCACTACTCCATATGGAAATAAGACCAACTCAAAGTGCTCGTGCCACATGTAGCTAGGTCAGATGGTTGGTTATGATTAAATTCTGCCTCGGCCTCCTGACCTGAATAAATTCCATGACATACGGAACGAGATGATAAATTCTCACCCAAGAACACCAACCACTTTCTCTAATAGCTGGATGATGTAGAGTGATTCAGTGTTACTCCTGGGACACTACTAAAAGATAATCTTAGTCATGCCTTGTGTGTTGATTTGGACAGAATAACTCACAAATTTACCACTGGGATTCTGAAAGGCACCAGAAATATTTGTGATAAATGACTGTAAAGGAAAAGTAACCTCAGAAAATCTTGAAAAATATTCTCTCCTATTCAAAACTACCATGTTAATCTTAATTTAAAATATTTTAATCAATGTCATGGGTAATTTGTTTTATGCCATACAGAATGTGCCAGTGATACTGACTAATTCTCCTGTAAATATCAGGTGATCCCGGTTCAGCACTTGGCAGCACAGAATTATTCTGAAGACCAGAAAAATAGGCTTTCCAGACTTTTATTCCTTAATCTATTTCTTTCCAATATGTACTATACCATCTGGCATCACTAAAGCACAGTAACTCACTTTTGAATACATAAAGAAGTTTGAGTCCAGCACATGTCCAGATCATTATGCATTTCTTCATTTATTCTTATTTGGTGGTTCTATTTTAAGATCTTCCTACTGAAGGTAATGCTTAAGCATACTACTGGTTTGCACTCTTTAAGAAGAATTATGGTGCAACTTACTGCAATCTAACATATTTTTGTTTAGTCTACTAACACATATTACACAAATAATCTGTCTCATTAATACCTTTTAACTCATTTTATATATATATACATACACACACATATATATGTATGTATAGTTCAGAAGTGGCATAGAATCCCAGTGATATGGGAAGTAAAGAAGTAAAGATAAATGCTGACACCCACTTGAAAGATTTCAATATGAAATTTGAGTTGATTTGTGGTATATCCACTTCCACTTAATCTATTCAATTACTTGCAAAAGGTAGTTATGAACACAATCTACTAAAATAATTTGAAGATTGCATCTTCAATTATGTACTACTGGCGAGATAAATTAGCACTAAATATGAGCTACCAATACTGCCAGGACAAACTTCATAATTAAAAGAATATAAAGGATTGAAAATTTGAAGCATTAAGGTTTCCTATACACTGGTATTCATGCAATTGTTAATATACTTTTGCTTTTACATGCAAGTCTGTTTCTTTGAGAATAATGAGTCAGCAGTGCCCTGGCAGCCAGGAGGGCCCCCCTGCCCTGGGGGGCATCAGGCACAGCATCACCAGCTGGGAAAGGGAGGGGATTGTCCCGCTCTGCTCTGCACTGGGGCAGCCTCACCTGGAATATTGTGTGCAGTTCTGGGTGCCACAGTATAAGAAAGACATGAAGTATTCAGAGAGCATCCACAAGAGGGAAATGAGGATGGTGAAGGGTCTGGAGGAGAAGCCATATGAGGAGGGGCTGAGGGCACTCAGTCTGTTCAGCCTGGAGGAGACTGAGGGGAGACCTCACTGTGGTCTTCAACATCCTCATGAGGGGAAGAGGAGGGGCAGGCACTGATCTCTTCTCTGCGGTGAGCAGTGACAGGACTCAAGGAGATGGCACCAAGCTGAGACAGGGGATATTGATGTTGGATATCAGGAGCAAGTTTTTCACCAAAATGGTTGTTGAGCACTGGAACAGGCTCCCCAGGAAAGTGGTCACAGCACCAAGCTTGTCTGAGTTCATGAAATTTGGAACATGCTCTCAGACACGTGGTGTGATATCTTGGAGTATCCTGTGCAGGGTCAGGAGTTGGTGATCCTGATGGATCCCTTCCACTCAGCATATTCTATGATTCTGTGAACGCTAGAAGCAGCATACACAGAATAGGAAAATAATCAGAAATTCTATAGCAGGTGGAACCAAAGAAGCCTTTAGTAGATTTTGGTGCACAAATCAAGACTGTGATGCCACCTCCACTCTTCATCCTCTCCCTGTAATTCACTGGACTTTCAAAGTACCGGTTTCCTAAGTATCTTTAGGGTATTTTATGCATGGCTTCAGTTGTTTCCAGAACTGAGAAACTGGCTACCTATCTGATTACACCACATTTGAACCCAGGAAACTAAAATAACAATGCAAGAGCTTCCTGAGAAGCCAGTCACAACATCCTACTAAGTACCAAATTCACATGACCATTCCAAAACCAGAACTAATAATTTTCTTTTTAAAACTGAGCTGCTAGAAGAAAGGCTTCCTCACTTACTACCCTTCCATGCTTCCCTCTACCCACAGGCTGCAGAATTGAAACTCATGCATCTTACTGCTCTGAGCAGCTCTGCACAACCCCATGTTAGACTGAAAAGGCCAACTTTTCCCCGTGCTCTTGAAATTTGGCTAACAAAGCCAAGAACTAGAGGAGAAGAGGGTTTATTGAGTATAACAGGCTGGGGCAGGGGAGAACCTGCAAGAGTGACCTGGGGAAGAGAAGCTCAGGGACCGTCCTGTTCTGGCCACAACCAAGTCAGCAACAGACAAAACAGACCTGTCACCTACCATAACTATTCATTTTATTTCTTGATACTAGAATCAGAAATTACCAGTTAATATAAATCAGCAATAATTTCCCAGTTCATGACTGGTTTTGCTTATGATAAGGAGGCAAAGGCTCTCCTTTAGTGTGTTCACCTACACCTTGGAAGGTGTTCAGCTTCTGTGCTTGCAGAACTGTAGGAACAAGTGAGATTAGAAGAAAACTTTTTTTCAAGGCGTTGATGGATGGCATTAAGGAGTCAAAACACCAAATTACTGTTAAAAGTGCCATCCATTTCTGAACTAATTTAGATATTCTTGCAAGTTTCTTCATATAAATTACATACTTTTGGATGGTAAGAAATACAGCAACCAGCCTGTAGAACAGCGGCACAGGAATTTACTGTGCCATTACATGAAAGGTATTGAGGATATCAATTCCTCAGACTTCTGGGCACAGAGTGAATCTCCATTTAAGATCCATAAGGAACCACAGGGACCCGTAACCTTCCACATAACATGTCATATACAAAATTTTCCATTCAGCTACAGTTCTCTACAGCTGGTCTTCCAACTTAAACCTTTCAAGACAAGTTGAAAAACATGAATTCAGTATAATGAAAGTTCAAAGCTTTTCACCTCCTGATTTAACATTTCTATCAAATAACAAGCACTGTGTTACTTTCCATGTTTTTTTCCACAAGTCTTCCACTTCTAGGTTTCCTCTATGCCATTTTTGAAGCTTTATTTTTCACACAACTTTCTTTTACAATGTATTTGGGTAGAGAGGCTGGAAATTAAACTCGATAAATTTTAGGTCTCCCCTCATATTCAGAAAAATCTGCCTCTTAAACCCTGGCAAATTTCTCAGCAATCCTTCAATTTATAGCCCCTACTTTTAAATTTCTATTATACTATAGCCTCCTAAATGCTTTTCTTCTAATCTGACAGATGGAATAGTAAAGACACAACAGAGTCTTTACAAAAGGAAAACAATATTAAACTCCAGACACCTCAAGGAATTTGCCTTGTCAACAGCCAAGCACAGAGTTAACAGCAAAGATACAAGCACTAAAGCTGTTCCGAAAGTTATGGTTTTTTAACTGTTTCTAATAGTCATGACCACTGTGACCAGAATCAAAACTTTTTACCCACAGTGTGCCAGTGTCCAGCTCTTTTAAGTATCTTGCCTCCACAGCTGCCCCTCACCTCTGCTGTGCCTTCAGTTGTACAGCTCACATGGACTTACTGGCTGGACACGGGACCACCAGAGACACACACAATTACTATTTGCTCCATCTATTCTGTGTAAGTGGTGCCAGGAGACTATCTAGGCTGTCACTTCTGTACATACACCTCCTGAGGTTAAAAGTTAACCTAGGTGTAAGACCAGCTTTGCTGGAAAAAAAAAGATGTCAGCCCAAGCAACCCCCACTCTCTAACAGCAGCTATAGGAGATGTTGATGAAAATAGTATTAAAAAAGTGGGGAAAGTTTGAAACTAACTCTCCCAGAATTCTGCAATATCTATTTTAAAGACTTCTATAGTTGAAGAATCCTGTGCAATGAGACCCACAAAATAACTCAGTATAGTATGAAAATTATTTCTAACCATTTAGAGATGCTTCCTGCTCATCTTACTAAATATACCCTCGTCTAGTGTTCTCCAAGACATTTATGATTTGATACACTATTTATATAATAAAATCAGTTTTTCCTCAATCACCTCCTTTGTAAACTGGAGAGTCTTAGTCTACTTATTTCTCCTCATACAGCAGCTCTTTCCTACTCAAGATGCAAGTTCGCAATACATTTATAAACAAATACAAAACACTTCCCATTTTGTACTCACCTCTTCTCCTAACCATTTTTAACATTGTTCTGACTGGTACTAAGCACAGCACCAGCATTTTCAGGCTCTTATCACAATGATTTCCAGATCTCTTTTCTGAATGCTAATGGATAATTTACAGCCCATCGCTGTGTTAGCAGCAACAGTTTTATTCCCTTTACGATACTTTGAATTTATAGCTACAATTTTATTTCTTGCATTATTGCACAGTCACTGAGTATCATGAGATTCTTCAGTAATTCTTTGGTTTTAATTTAATGCTTTAATTATTTGATGCTACAAAATGATGTCTTCTTTATGACTATTTGTCATTTTTCCAGATTCAGAAATATGTTGAATAGTATACATTCAACGAGATTCCAGTTAGATTCCAACCATAATCTCCTGCCAGATTTCTGGTAACCTCCCCCAGCAGAGAAATATTATGTTAACTCCATACACTGTCTCACTGCCAAATTGAGTTTATTAACAAAACTCAGCTCTGCATACTCCTACTCAATGAAATAATGATGCTATCTCCAACATTCCAAAGCATCAAAGAAATTAATAACTGGAAAACTGTGAATCAGAATGTCTAAAAGAAGAAGGAAGACAAGGGATGACTGCCCTCCAGAGATTGCCATGTCTCTTCAGCTGATGCTCCTGCTTTCTCCAAGAGCTTTCTCAAACAGGAGTTAATACTCCAGACATCTCCTATGTGAACAACTGGGTACTGCTTTAAGAAGCTGTCAGTCTTCATGCTGAATTACTTGGGTTAAACTGGAATGCCATGAATGCAGCTAATCCAGCAGCAAGAGCAATAATTTCCCTCTTCTACTCACACAATCCTCTGGCATCAGTTCCAGCATGTAGTTTCATACACTGATTCAACTCGTGAGCTAGCAAGAAGTTTTATTTATTTTGCTACCCTCGTTTCTTTCCAAGCTATTGAGTTTAACTCTCAGGCAAAGAGGTGTGGTGAACATCAGAGACACTGAGTGGGAGCACAGCCACTACTTCTTTGAGACGAGTTCTTCCCATCTCACATAGCCTGACACCATCAGGGCATGGGATGCTGCGAGAGCAAGGCTCCCTCTCCCCTTTCCCTGACATCTCAGTTTTAACCTCCAACTCAAGAGACAAACATACTCAAAACCTTTCCTTTTTAAACTGAGTCTTCAATGGATTACCAGAAAATAAATGAGAAATGTTTTTTAAATCATATTAATAAATGTCAAGATCATATTTAGACTAATTTAGATCAAATTAGTCATTGCCAAATTATCATTTATTCCTCTAGGAAATATTAAGAATAATTGCCTGTAAATTTCCAAAGACATCGAATACTAATAATATCACTACTAAGGTGCATTTAATATAATTAATCTGTAAACAAACCTCTGGTCTTGAGACTTAAATGTCCACTCTGTGTTCCAGGGAAACTCTTAAAAGGTATTGTGATTAGAATATTATTTTTCTATCAATATTATTAACAATTCCTGGCCATTACTTAGTGCCTAAGATCTGGGCATTTCAAAGGGAATTTATACTGGTCACACAATCTGATCACAGCACGATTCAGATGTAGGCAAAGTTTAGAGTGATTAAGGTTGCTAGAAAAACTAGTATTTTCACTTGAGTGAATGCATTCAATGTCTAATTCTTCTCCAGAACCATCATCTGATGCTTATCAGCTAAAACCATGATATCAGATACCCCAATCCCAACTTAATCACATCCTTAGTAGGTGGGACACAGACAAATCTGCTCAAAACCAGAGTGATTGTGCTCCAGATTTCTAGTGCAGTTGTCCAAGCATTAGCTGCCTTCTGCTACTCCGTGACATTGTGTTAGTCACATTCAGTGGCTGATGCTGCTCCAAGGTACGTGAGTTAAGTAACCACTAATTCATCCTGCTCTCAGCAACCAGGCTCTGGTGCAGCTAAATCTCTCAGAAACGTGCAGTAAGTTGTTATTAGATTATTAGTAGAGCCTCCCTGACCTTTGCTGTCTTAAAATTAAGCTGCTCAGGGACTGAAATAAGCATCTCATTTAGGTGCACAGTAGTAATTTCATCTTAAAGTATAATGCCTATAAGCCATTTATAAGTATTTTCTAAGGTATCTGAGACTGTTACTTAGTAGCTGACATTTCCAAATTACACACCTCCTGAAATATTCCATATGGGGTAAAATGGCACCTAATTCAGCTTTTCATGCTCTTAGCTACATGGAACTTACCTTCCTTTATGTTACAAAACTTTGTGCACACATTATCCGATCCACCTTGTAGGGGGTTGTTAAGTCTTTTTCTCAAATGCCTACAATTGTTTTGTCCACAACAGGCAGCAGTGTTCAAAATAAAAATGATTTAACTGCTGAAGCACTTAAGTTGTCTCTCATCTATGCATATGCAGATTTGGTGGAAGTAGGAATTGCTCATGCTTTTGCCATGCCCTTTAAATTTGCCGTAGGTAGCTTTTAGCTCCCCACTGCATCTGATCATCAGGGTTTTAGGACTCATTTATGTGGAGATAACTGTTGGCTCCCTATATTGTGTTCATCTATGCAAGCAAAAAAGTTAGAGAAACACAGTACTTTGACACTTACCTAATTTCCACCAAATTTCCACAGAAAGAGTGCAAAAAAATTCCCAAACCCCTGCAACAGACATTAGGGACTGTGTGAATGGAAAATAATTGCCTGTTTCACCTACAAAATGACAAAATATTATTAACCACATTAATATAATAATTGGTTTATGACCTACCTCCTTGAATTATACTGTCATTTTGTGTTTTCATTTCCTGTTGCCAATACTGTTATACAAGAATCTTTAAAATAATAAGACGAGTCTAAGAAATGATGCAACATCTTAGGAAGGCCATCACTACTCCAGTTGTGAAATCTCTTTTAGGTATCTGAAGCAGTAAGTGGTATGAAGCTGTTAAGTGAACTCATACTAGAAACAGGCTTTGTTCCCCATTTCTCTTGCATAGAGGAAAGAGGACATGGAGGCTGTTTTCCTGATACATCTAAGTTTTCTAATGACTGCCTCATCCTTTGGCAGGTATAGTCAACAACTGAGCTTCACTCATACTGGAGGCACCACAACAGTCTCCTTTACCTCTCATCATGAGCTCTGCTGCTGGTAATTCATAACATGTAAACAGATCGTACACTGCTCAACCATAAGATGACAGTAACAGGCCCAAGCTCAGTTTTGGACAAATACTTAGATCTTAAAATCCTTCAACAGAAGCAGCTTGGGGTGAAAGAGTAAAGAAAAGTACAATTATTTTTGGTTTTTAAAGGAGACCAAAACTGAAAGCTACACAGCTGCTATTCCAAGGAACAGAGAACAAATATCTGTAGGTGCTGCATAACTGGCCTCCCTCCCCCAGAAACAACCACAACAACAACGAAAATAAGTCTCAACTGCCTTGCTCCCTCCTCCTATACATCCTGGGAAGGGATTTTATGGGGTGGCACAGTCAGCAGAATAATTTTAAAGCCTGGACTTAAATGAATCACAACCATCTCATCCAGACTTAAACCAGAACAGGAATTGCACCCAGCCATCTGTACTCTCTACTCAGTTGCAACAATCTGTGACACACAAATGCAACATCCTGTTGTTCATATTAGCAAGATCAGAAAGTAATTTGCTTTCTGCTCTCATAATGAACCCATCTATATCTCAAAGTATGTAACAACTGGCAGGGGTAGATGGCCAAAGGTTTCAATGGATATGAAACTTGGAAGAAGGCCAAGATAAGTGGTCCCATCAAAGGGCAAACTGCAGGAAGAAAAAATAACATCAGGGGGACTAGTGGACCTGAGCTTTGGAAGAACAGTCAGAGAGCAGAATCAGATCACCTTTGCCTGACACACTCCCTAATTGAGATTTAGATGTATGCACAACAGGTGCGTAGTTAAATATACATGAATTAATATAGAGGCTGCCTGCCACTTGAAGTGGCACTACAGCATCTGTCCCACTTCCTGCCTGAGGCTCGAGAGTGGCCTAGAACCATTAGACACACTGGACTGTGGGGAGGAATACTCAGCTCTACAGTTTTCTTGGCAGATATTTCCAAGTATCTCTCTTGTTGATAAACCAGCAAACTTGATGTAAGTAATTAACTATTTCTCCCTGGCGTCTCCGCAGTGGAATGGTAATGCAGAGATGGTAGCAGACAGATAACACAGGAACCAACAAATGGTGGGGCTTAAATAAGTGTTCAGTACTATTCTCATACTCAACTACAGTGGAATATAGAAATCTATGAACTGCCCATGCCCAACAGGACAACTCCTATAAATGAATTTCCAGAACCCAGACAGATAGCTTGTGAAGCCTGCAAGGACAGTGAGGCCAGCGAAGTAGGAAGACATTTCCCTGTAGCCTAGAGATCATGTCTTTATGGTCACTAAACCAACGTATTGAACCAAATTTACCCTACTGCTCTAACAGAAAAAAATAATCAGAAACCAAAACTAAAACTTTACATAGAATAGAATCATACCATTATTTAGGTTGGTAAATACCTTTAAGATCGAATCCAACTGCAATGATCCTGCACAAAACAGAAAAATGTCCAAAACCAACTTGGAAGGTTATCAAATCATGCCAAAACTGCAATTCTTTTGGATCATCCCTTCAACTTTTTGCCACTTTTACTTGTTTCTATTGGGGGCAAATATATGACCTGTAAGCATTGAATAAAGAAGGGTTTAATCCAAATCTCCATCACAGTTTAATGCAGCATTTATTAAACACCAGTTGTTATTAGCTTTTGATACTAGGAATCCTACAAGTCAGTGCCCAGCCTGAGTTTTGGAATCTATTTTCTAAAAAAGTATGATGAACAAGTAAGGGGTGTGTCACTAAGCAATAGGATTAACATATGTGTTACCTTTTAACCTCCATGCTTTGTATTCATTAGTCAACACCACGACTTGAGATTGTTTTTCCTGTGAGAACCTAAAAAGAACGTATGAACCACCATCTGCAGAGTTAAACTTTTCTGATTAGAAATACCATAGCTACTTTTGTAAGTATGCTGCATTCAAACCATGTAAGAACCAAGTTATCATTATGTACACGTCATAGTTCTCAGAAAACCTTTAAAAATGTTGTCCCTCAAAAATAAAAGTACTTTAACTAGATTCCATCCTTAGATAACCTACACAGAGAAAAGGAAAACATTTTGTACATAGCAGAGAAGATTTTCTCCCCTGCCGCAGAAGGAAAGAGAAAAGGAGGCTTTTTACCAACTTGAGCCAGAGAAACTTTATTTACCTTGTTGATAAATTTAGCATGGTGTAACTGGTATAACTGAAGTGATTGTCCTATTGCATCATCATATTCTGAAACAGCTAGTCCTAAGAACATGATAGGGCTTCAAATGCACTGACAGTATTGCAGACAAGCAAAATTTAAAGATGCATGAGGTGAATTAAGCATTTGCAGGATCACTTGGAAACAACAATCAGTGACACAGATCTCTTGCAGTTTTGGGTGTTTTTTTTAATTTGAGTAAGTTGTATAAAACTTCCCATAAAAATATATGTACTCTTCTCCTGCATTAATTTTGAAGGTTGGAAAGGATAAGAAAAATTAGCATTGGTAATTACATGCAAAGAGATCTGACATAATTTTATTTGAACAAAAAATAGATTATTTAAAATAGCACAAACAGCAGGTCTGAGATGGATTAGTGGTAAGTAATCCTCCCAATACTTCCTTGTAACAGTTGATTACATTGTTTGCAAAACTGCAGGAAAGTTGTCCTCTACTTTTCTAAGAAACATGCATTGTAATTTAGTTTGTAACCATCTTACCAGACTGGGCATCTTATTGCCCCCATTAGAGTTGTCATTAACATCTTAGAAGAAGACTCTTGGCACTTTTTATTCCTTCTGGTGAAGGGACCACCACCTTCAGCAACTATGACACTAGAGATGGGCCTGCACACCCAGCCAAATTAAAAAAAAAAATATTTCAGCACTTATGATTACAGAATGCATTATGTTTGGAAGATACCTGCAGAGCTACAGTTATTCAGAGTTGCTTTCTTGGTGAATTTAGTAATTTCAGGATTTGGTTTGATGGAATAAAAGCTCAAAAGTCTGCATTTGTTCACAGCTGGCCAAGCTGTACTGATTCAATGAAATACTAGCAGGGATTTCCTTTATGCTAATACTGAATTTTTAATCCATAGCTTAGCTACAGACCTCCAGCATGCAGGTCCTGTGAGTCCCATAAAAGCCTTCAGCAAACTGTGTTGCCTTTGCAATTTTTTTCCTCAAAAAACGGTGTAGTTTGTAAAGACAGGTAAGATACTAAGGTTCAACCTTTTGAGTGATTAAATGCCTCTTCACGAGTCCAATAACCAACTGCAACAATTTTCTGTAGGTTTGCTCAATCTCTTGTGGTGCAGGTGTAACAGCAGTTCTCATTCCATAAGTCTGTGTTATTTATCACTGCTGTCCTTTGTTCCCAAAAAATCTGAAAAGATGAGGGATTTCTGCAATCTCATTGGTACAACCTGTGACATGCACTTCAGAATGCAGAAAGAAAATTATTTGTCATTCTTGCCTTTTTCCCTCCTAAATCAATGTTAAGATTTTTCCACCTCTTTCTAGTCATACGCCTGTAACACTGTACTAATTTCTCTTGATCCGAATCAGAATAAGAACCTCACTGCTTCCCTCCATTTCCTAGCTATAGATAGTTTCCTTGGTGCCCCTTCCCTTACTCTTTCTAAAGGAACTCCCAATTTTCTGTCTGTATCTTCCTCCCAGGCATTTTCAAATACAGTTTTGGTCAGCTCTGGGAAATTAGCCCTTTTGATATAAGCTTGTGATTGGAGTTGTGCTCTATTTTCCTACACTAAATACAGTCAGATCACAATTACTGGTCCCTAGGCAACCATCAGCTTCTAATCCAGCAGTTATTTCATCTTTATCCGTCAAAATGAAACCCAGAATTGACTTATCATATATTCAATGCAATACCTCTTTGCTTTAGCAAATTATCCTCTATTTTCTAGCAACAATAGCTTGTTTTATGTCCAACTGCACAGATCTTCCACTAAATGTCTCTTAAATTGAAGTTCCCCCATAACACCACCATTTTATTAACTGTGAATTACAGAGGTACTTAAAGTAACTTTTCTTTTCTCTAGTATCATTTGATGGTTGGTAACAGATCCCTCTGGCAGCATATCGATCCACACACATTCAACACCTCACGGTTACATTCTCAGTAACTCTAAGAAAGGTAATGAAGTCCTTAAAAAACAGAGTGCTACCTGACATGTTATTCTCTCTACCCTTCATACAGTGACTCTAATTCAGTTCAAATGATTCTGCTGGTTATATAAAACTTCTTATCACACCTTTTGCTTCTTGAGATAGCTATCATTGAAAAAGGAATCGGAAGATATATTCTCCATATTATTTGGAGCTTCACTGTAACTGTTTTAGATGCACCAAGTTGCAGTCTGTAGATATTTGCCTTCCTTTCCAACTTCTTATGAAAATGGTAAATGAAAACTCTCCTGGCTATTTGTATGAAGTTTTCAATCAAGGTCACTGATCTTCTTCCTGCAAATTGCAGAACATTTTGTTTCTGTGGCTTCCCTGACTACAGAATGCAATGGAGGTTTCCACAAAATCGACTTTCAGCTTCACCTACCCAAGAGTACCTCCTGCTTACCCTCCAGAACTTTGTGGAGTAACAAAAGAGGGAATGCATAAAGGCTCCCAAACAGTATCTTCAACTCAAAGGATGATTTTAGTTTTGGTTTTGTTTGCTTTTGTTTATTTTTTTCTTTTTTTTTTTATACAAAGCATACATTTGTCTTCCTAGGACAATCCCTTTGGGAACTACTAAGAACATGCTTGGTGTATACCTTTCACTTCATTAAGCATCAGTGACAAAAGATCAGTAATGCTCTTTTTGCCTAATCCAAATAGATCATGCTCACTTTAAAAGAGAGATAGTTAAAATTCAAGGCATAATACAGATGTTCATTAAAAGGTATGGGTTTTCTGATAAATTATTCTTCCCCTAAATTTAAACTGAATGTTCATATGCAAACAAATAACTCCCTCCTTCTATACAAAACTGTGTTACACGGTTTTACTTAAAATTAAACTTAAATACTGCCTATTATCAATTGTTTTGTAATCCTAATTCTTATAAACAAGTGTTACAGATTTTTTAAAAGTTCAAAATATAGGTGTCTCCAGTTTTAATAAGAAAATATCTAGCTTAGTTTTCAGCTTTTATCTCCTTGACTTTGGTGCTCTCTGAAAGGAATTTGGCTATTGTCCATCTTAACTCATGTAACATTTTGTTGCTTATGTTTAATGCAATTGCAAACATGATGTGCATTCATAATTAAGCCCAAAGGGTAAGCTGAGAGCCTGAGACATGCTGGAAAATGCTAAAATCAGAGTGGCTAATCTCTTCAAGAGCAAAAAGTGGAAAATATACTACTAATGAAAATAAACCAATAAAAATATCTATTATAGTGCAAACATGCTGTGACACCATTGCCCATGACACTGAAAAGTACATAGCCACTTTACTAATGAAATTAAATTATACTGGTTATAACAGACGTGAGTCTGCACAGTCTGCTTAATGAGTCTAAATCTAATCAGAGGAACCTGTGATACTCCGGTCCTGTCTGGACAGATGTGAAAAGCTGGAAGGCTTTCCCTGCTACACAGCAATAAATCTTTAAAATCTTGCAACACCATTTCTGGTACTTGCCCCTTCCTCTTCCTTCACTCAATCTGCTGAGAATGTAGTATCTTACAGGAACCCTTTCTAAAAAATCCCCAAACACATGAATAACTTTGGATGCATCTCACAGACCTTCTTTGGCACTATGACCTTGTCACAGACAAATTATATACAGCAGTCTTTATAACTCTGGGCTGTGAGAAGGGGAAACTAAGGTAGAGTTTGTGCATGACTGATTGAAGGGAGTAAACATTTGCCTGGAAATCACTGATGTCAGCATCCCAAAAGTAATATGAAGAAATAACCCTAAAGACCAATGCCCAAAAGTAGCATGAAGAAATAACCAAAAAGAACAGATGGGACATTAGATGAAATCATTCAAAGCAGCATAAGATTCAGATAATGGTTAGGGCAAGAGACTGGTGATATCTCCTGGCATGGTAGAGCAATTTTATCAGAGGAATGGGGGAAGAACCTCTAAAGAGCTGGAAGAACAGCAGCCAACAAGATGGACAACTGTGCAGAAGCACTGGAGTCCTTTCCCTCATCATTGGACCTGGGAAAAAACTCTGCGTGGGTCCCTAACCTGGGCCGTGGTCTGAATAACCCCATCCTGCTCAGTGGTTGAAGCCCAGCCCAAGTAGCCTCCATCAGCCAGGGATGGATGAGCAGGGGCAAGACCCCTCTGGATAGCTGCAGCATGGGCAGCAGAGTAGGCAACTGGAATAGGTCTTAGGAAGTGCTGTAATCTGTTAATGCTTTATGTAGCATTTTCTTCAGTTTTACTGCTTTTCTAACCTCAGGTACTTTACACAGCTAATAAAATAAGTATTTCAATTAAGGAAGGGTTTGTGCCTTTGCGTGGCACTGCCACATGCACACTCATCGATCAGCCGTCACCACTGCACCGTGACAAAGCTCAGCGCACGGCGTGCAGGCAGGAGGCACTGCAGGTGGGGAAAGCTGCGGATAGATCCCTGCGCTCCAGTGCCACAGCTGCCCCCTGACAAACCGGGAGAGCACATAGGCAGTGTGAGGCTGCCCCTGCAGGGCATAAATACACCCATTACTAACTCAGCAGAAAGCAACTTAAGTGCTTCTCAGTAATTCCCCCCCACTGCACAGAAGACCGTGGTATCAGCTGTGTATTTACTTCACAAAGACAGCGTGATGCTTGCACAAATGCCCATGGCCGCTCTTGGAATACAGCATGTTATGTCTTGATTTCTTCTCATAGGACATAGATAACCAAGAGAAACTGTGTTAATAGGCACCAACAATTATGAATAATAAAAATATTTTTTATTATTAATAATAAAAAAGGAGACCGAAACAAAATTAAACAACTTTGTATCTGGCTGACTGAAGGAAAAAAAAATAAAAAAAACCCACCCACAACCCCATAGAAGAAAATCCTTACATTTTTCATAGGGTAATGGGTGACTAATTTCCAGGAAAACATTACCAAGCTAAGGAATACTAGGATGGTAGCAACTATAGGGGGAAAAACAAAACCTTCAACATTCTGTATCCCAGAGGATACAGAACAAACTGGAATAGCTTGTGGTATTATGAACTTATAAATCCACTGTAGTAACAACATCAAAAGAAATCCTGCTTTTATGAATTATGAACATATCGTATTTTAGTGCAATGGTATAAGCATAATAAGCATTATGCTAGTTTTTACTGATTATTCTTATCCATATCTAAAGGAAAACAAAAATGGAAGTAGATTAATTTTGATGGGGAACAGATTCCAAGAAAGAATCTAATAAAAGTGCAATACGCAGAGGAAAGACTTGACAGCCACTGGTATCAGGCAATAATAGGAGAAGAGACTGTAATAAGTGCACAAAGTCCCTGTTCCCATAACATGTTTCATCTTTTTCCCACTTCTATAGCTCGAGGTCTACAAAATCTACCATTTTACAGCAAGTACAAAGGACTTAAGAGCTGTTCTGAGACTGAAACGTAGAAACTGGAAATCCGAAAACAAGACTAACCCTCACACAAGAGCACAATCTTTTATATTGTGAAAACTATGAACTCCAAGAAGCACTGGAGCTGAATAAGACAGTCTGAATTAATTAATCAAATGCTGCCAAAAATGGACAAAAGAAAATAAAGCTAAAACTATCAGATGAAGTAAAGCAAACAAGCAGCAAAAGGGCTGATTACTTGGCAACTGCATTAACTTAAATACTAAGTCGCCTTAAGACCAGCATGAAACGTGACACAATTATGTTCTCACATGCTAAACCCTGCTTGTGCAAACATTAGACCCAGAACAATCCACGAGTGAGCAGGAGTACTAACCTTTACATTTTAATAATAGAGTGAGAAGTCTCATCCTATACATATGAACACCGGTTATTTTAACATTAAAAATTTTACACGATTTTCATGTATTATGGAAAATCAGACCCTGACAATACCTCTTCTAAAAAAAATTAAACACTTCAAACAAAAACAAGTAAAAAGGAAAAAGGAATTGTTGATTTCTCAAAATATATAGTTACAGCAAGACTACAGAAAAAATGGAAGGTACTATCAAACATGCAGTTCACCGTCCAATCTCCAGTCTCCACTCTGTGCCTGCTTACCATAGCAAAAATCAACAGACATCTCACGTTAAGAATTTTATAACATAAACAAATGTAAGAGGACTGCATGAATACAAGTGTAAAAGGGCAGTCAGAAAGGTAAGTTTGACATCTCTGTGCATATTCTTCCCCAGCAACAATGTCAGGCAATAGCTGCAGGCTTTCACACAAGAAACATGACAGCTAGCAAAAATGGAAATATTGCAATTTCACCTAAGTACTGTTTGCCTCCTCAGCTTCTTATTAGGCAGTTGAAAGTTGAGTGAGGAACAGAAAACTGTAATCCTCTGTTTCTATATTTTGTTTTCAAAAGCATAGGGAACAAGTATACTAAACAATTTGCAGTACAAAGGTGTTAAATAAGTCAATTATAGGACATCATATCTTATGCAAATAAACATCAAAGCATTTTTTCATATTTTAAACTAAGGATTAAGAGAGTAATTATTCACCCAATCTGCTCATTTGAGAATCCATCAACTAAAGAGATTAACATGCCTTATGGTCACAGAACATGAGACAGCTTTGTGCCTATACCTGCATTAGTCCCATTAATAAATGCAGTCTTAGAATGTATTAACATTTCTGAGCTGTCACCTGTGAAACTTGCAATAATGAAAATATTCACTTCTCCCTTGTAGCATACAGCAACTACAGTGAGGAAAGCCAACTCAAGGGATTTATTTTTAGCAAACTAATCCATGTAAAAATGTAGTTCATTTTTCTTTACAAGACTAAATAAAATAAGTGAGACAATATTTAAGCGACACTATTTAAAGTGTGACTGTATAACAATGGCTTGTTACCAGTGGCAATCTATGGCACAATTACATAAGATATGCAAGCTACATAAGCAACATTCTACATAACTCACAGTAACTATTGAGTTATTTCACTTCTCATTTAGAAGTTCAAATGGCAAATATGCATCTCAAATTCAGCATAACTTTTTTACTGCTTACCATAAACCAGAAGGCTCAATCTAAATAAGGGTTATAAGACAAATCTAATCTGCATTCCGTCTTTTTCCCATTATACAGAAGGATAGCTATCAGAGGAACAGAGTACTAGGAAGGGCAGACAAAGGTCTAAGCCCCTTGACCATAATAACCTGCAGAATTGCTGGAATCATATGGAGAAGGGATTAAGACACAACAAGGTATCACCTTCAATACATTCTTCAATAAAGGTATGTTAAAAAATAAGAGTCTGACACAGTCTTAGCAATTTCTGTATCGAGAAGACCTGAAGTACCTTTGCATTGTTGCACAGTGCATCTGCATGAGAACACTCATTTTTTAAAAATGTCTAGGAAACAACATTGTGCCTATTTCATGTCTACAATGAAACTACACATCAAGCCAATCCAATTTTCATGGCATTCTGTATCTCCTAAAAAATAATTCTTTATTCGGAGTTTGCCTTTTTTGATATTCTGCCATAACAGCTTTAGACAGAGCACCACAACACAGCACAAATCCTCACAACAGGATCATTCTTCAGGCATTTTTTTCACAAAGATTATTTGCTAAAGCTGTAGTCATGCCTGCATTAATTTTTTTGTACAAGTAGAATATATAAGCAGCATAACTACATTTCAGTAAAATACTCATCTGATCTAGAGACTGAATTGCAGGTTGTCTTGGCTCTGAATAAGCCCTAACACAGGCAATGAAACCAGGGGATAACAAAGGAAGGTACTCACCCCACCACGTAGCTTAGAAGGCATTCTCCATGAACCTGTTAATACAGTAGATTCAGATACTGCAGACACTCGTGGAGGAAACTTGTCTTTACAGTATCTATAACATGTGAAGGTATGTATCAGGCTCTTCCTTTTGCTCCACACATGCAGCAAAAGCAACGGGCCATTTTCCCCCTTGATCCCCTCTCATTGGGGGCTGTCAGGACTATCAGTAAGCTTTGAATGTTTACTCAATCAACTTAAACTCATTTCCATTGTTTACTGTCCCTTGCCTTCTTGTTTCTGTGCACATTTTATCTACCGGTGACTTCAAGCGTGACACATCCAAACTATCACAAAAGATTGGGATATAAATCTCAACATCTTTTGGTAGAACAGTGACTAAGAAAACTTATTCAAGAGGAACACTCCTGAGTACACTAACATACTTCCAGGGTGACTGGAACTCGTTTCCATTACAAATGGCTAGGATTATGAGAAAGGACTGCTTTGTACTTACCAGGAATGACAAGGGTTTTTTAATAGAGTCATCGATACCCCCTGACCTCCTGTGAAGCACAATCCCAGAGGTAACTCCAGGTTAGCTGGCTCTACACAGTCTTGGACAAAGCTGCTATCTCACTAATACCTGCTGAAAGGAAACTGCTAAATTTTTGGCTCCTTATTTATTTCACATTTACAGAAAGAATACTTGAAAGGCTTGATCCGGGGCAAGTAGGACTGCCTCCCACACACAGCATGTGTGAAAAGCATGTCAAAGCCCCTGGCTCCCCAGAAGGAAGCTTGGGGAAAAGCAGAGACAGATGAATTTTGTGACTCCAAAAAACCCCAAGAGTCATGCACAACATCAGGAAGGGACTCCAGATAGACATGGAGAGAATTTACTCCCAGTGATATAGCAGCAGAGGACAAGGGAAAAGAGATAGAAATCTCCCAGTCTCTTTGTAAAGGTGAAAGCCATCAGAAAGACCCTTTTCTTAATTTTGATCCAGGAGAAAAGCTCTCAAAGCAATCTGCCAAAATGTTTGGCAAGACCATGAAATGTACTAAATTCAAGTATACTGAATGTGGATTATTGCCCTTCTAGAAGTCAAATACGTTCAGAGAAAATAAGGGATCTTGCACCACTACATCAGCTGATGTAAAACTGAACCAATGGAAAACTGCAATCATGTGCTTCAGAGTGCCCTGAGCTTCAATGCAGTCAATATTCCCGAAGGATGAGTTCCTCAAGAGAAAAGCTGTCACAGTCAATCTGGGGAGGTGAGAACAGCATGTCCTTGCAAGCACTTAACAGCTCTTACATCAGCAAGGAAGACCTGCTTGACCTTGGAAAAAGGAAGGGTCCACGATGAAAGCACTTCCTCTGTTTCCTGAAAGTGGGATAACACGACCTAATTGCAAAGCCAAGAACTGGATGTCAGAGTGGTGTGGGGTTGCCTCTCTTCTAGAGCTGGAAGGCAGGTCCTAAGAATCATAAAATGAGACCTTACAGCTAACAAAGTAACACAGGTTTGTCTTGTGACACAGATTTTGGAGTGACAGAAGCCACAGTTATGTTGACAAACTTCATAATTTATACAAAAAGTAATTAACTTTGTACATTCATTCAAAAGACAGAAGAAATAAATATAACATTTTCTGGAAGGCATTTGGAACATCCTTAGATAAACCTGTCCTTTGCCAAAACAGAAGTGCAGGACTAATGCCTCCAGATATTTTTCCCTGAGAGTCATAGTGATCCAGCACAGGGCTTGTAACTCAAAGCGCCAAGTGCTTTGTGTAATCTGCACATAGCCTGGTCTCATCTTCCTCTTTACCCCTTCCAAACAGCAGTATTGAGATAGATATATAGCTAGAGACAGACAGACAGACAGACAGACAGACAGATAGATGATTGACAGATAGATAGATAGATAGATAGATAGATAGATAGATAGATAGATAGACAGATAGGCAGGCAAACCCTCAGCAGGTCTACGTTGCCCTACTTCCATCAACATCAATGATGCTATGAAAATTTAAGGCAGCAGAGGATCTTGCATCAGAAAACCGCGTCATCCTTCTCAAAATCTTACACTGCAATCCAAATGAAACAAATCATCTTTGCATACCCCAAATGCTAAATACCTGTTTTCCCTTGCTCTTCACTGTACTCTAAATGACAATGGAAATCATGTATCACAGGTGTTTAGGCAGGAAGACAGACTCTCAAGGGTTTGGTTTTGATGCTCACTCCAAGCTTTAAATTCTTAACTAAACCTGTCAAAGTGCCTTGTAGCCTCATAATCTAAGCACAGAACACCTGGACACATACAAATTTTCACAACTTCTTGTGTCACTGATTAAAGAGTAAGATGATGGAAGAAAACATTCAAAGGTTTAACTCTATTTGGAAAAAACAGGCATGAACAGTTTGGACTCTCAGCCAAAGCTTCTTTGAACATAAAAAGCTGCATTTGGCCAGAAATTTGAGAGTTAATTTCACACTAAAGCCTAAGAGCTCAGGCTTTGTGCAGAGCACAGAAAAAAAAAAAACAACTAAATTTTCCTATTGAAAAACAAAAGCTGATCTTTGCTTAAGCAAAGAAGGCACAAATTTATGGGGATGAATTATCAACCACTCACTTTTACATGGTATTGCAGGACACAGACTCGAAATGGAGGACTCTGTGGATTCTATTTCTCTAAAAAGGCAACAGAGACACTCATAAGGCCAGCAGGGGGATCAAAAGCACCAAAATTATCAATGAAAATGAATCCCAAGTGTTGGAGAAAGAGCCCTCCTTCTCTATGCTTTGACACATTTTAGCACAGAAAGTTATAAAAAAAGGGTGCTTATAACAGATTCATCGGTTGAGTCCACCAGCTTCATAATTTTATCTTTTCATATTCAACATTGAGGCTGGTTTCCTCTTCACTTTCAAGAAGATGTGCAGCCAGTGCCACCTGGACACTTCAACCTGTGCTTAGTTGTGACCTTTTTGGCAAAATGTTTGCATTCTGAGTTTTGTTTGGAATTTTCTTGCTTTTCATTTTTCCCTTGCTCCTTTGTTCCTTGTTTTCTTTAGAAGTTCTACCAGAACCCTTTTTGTTCTCTCCATGACATTTATGTCAGACTCCTCAGTAAAAGATAGTCCACTAAAAAAGAAAGAATGGATGAGTGAACAGATACTGATTTCATTTAAAATGTATACTCCAAAACTTGGAGCAGAGCAAAAATATTCCTCCTTTATATATTATTAGGTATGACTAAGTATGATTCAGCTCCAGGTAGAGAGACCTAAACATTGCTGACTTGCTCTTCTCCTCAGCAGAGATTTAATTGCTACATTCGGAGAACCCTAAAGGAGCAATTTGGCTCTCCAGTGACAGACACCCAGGACTGGTCAGCTAACTCACTCTTTAGGCTCCATCATTGCAGTGAGTTTATGTCCTTGGACAGGAATGGCATGCTCAAGGATAGATACCCTAAATTACTGGATAAATAGCTGAATTACAGGTATTTTCATGCAGTCTCTCAACTTGGTATGGACTGTAAGGCTTTAATAACCAAAACAGTGCATCTAATTCTTCCGTGAGACACCACCTCAGAAGAATTCAAGCATGTTCATGTCACTGGAAATGCTAACTGAAGGTTCTAGATCAGACCAGGCTCTGCTGGTTTCGGCTCGCTTATGCATTGGACCAGTAAACCAACTTGAATGGACCCAGTTGGACTCACTGCTGAAAAAATGTGGGTGTGAAGTGGTGCCAGTGCTATCAGACATGCATAACAAAGGTAGACAAATCCTTGTTACTCCAAGTTTTCATTCTTACTCCAATATAAAACTTAGATCTACTTGAAAGTTTTAATCCAAAGTTTTAATCTTCATATTGTTCCCCATAATGGTGTTGAAGTATGAACAATATTTAATAGCCTCCAGCATCTATTCCAGAAAGATAATCTTTTTAAGAACAGTAGTTGTAGAAATTGGACCAGCTTCCAACTGTCTGACATGTCTTTTTATTTTATTGTAATACATCCAAAATATGGAAATGTCACATGTTTTAATACCATAAATACATATTACTAATGTCACAGAATAACACACTTTTAGCTTGTGAAAGTAGCCAATTAACACAATAAGGCCTAAAGAAGCAACTTACCCAAGGCCCTTCCTTCTATTTCAGTGTATTTTCATACACTAAATAAATGTTTATATTGCTCATTGACACTCTGAAGAGAAATTATGGTTTTGTCTCTAAACCAAGGAATGAGCTAACCTACAAATAGATTGAAAATATTATAAAACAGAAAAGTCAGTCAAACCCTATATTGAAAGCATGAACTTCCTGCTTGAGAGCAATACCTTTAAGGCAGAAAGCTTGTAATTCAAACAGGTGTTCTAAATATACTGTAAAGAAAGTTAATTAACTTAAGTGGTGCAATATAAACTACTTTATGGGGCACCCAAGAAATACAGGTGATACTTATGACATAATAAATGGAGATGTTTGTGGTTTCAGCAGTGTCCTACATGGGTTATGTAAGGTTGGTGCCTAAAGTGTTTGTGGTTGTACTAATGGCAAGGCTCAGCTTCTTTCTCCTCTCAAGGCAGTCCAAACTAAAATGCTTCTGCTCCAATTTACCCAGCTCTCCATAATACCCCATAAATGAAACAAGCCATAAATAGAAACAGAAGCATACAACAAAATACTTCGTTGTTTTTATTTTCAACCAGTTGCATAAAGCAATACTTCCTTAACCAGCACCTAGTTCTTCCCATGGAATATTCTCTGCCAACACCTGCTGCTGCTTCCTCCGACGAGGACAGAAGAGTTAGACTTAGGACTTTTCTGATCTTCTCAACAGGGGCCTTGAAAACACCTGAAACTCAGTAATATTCCTGTTAAACATAGCTATTTAAGGCAAAAGATTAATCTAATAGCACAATATACCAAAATGTATTGTTCAGTGTTCTAAATGAATGCACTGTTATTATCATATTGTCATGAACCGAGATGCACCAATGAAGAATGTGTAAAAACAAATAATGTTTTCTAGACCCTTCTTTAAATTTTACATAAAATCTTTCCCATGTTGTTTGATCCCCATTTGATCTAACCAGGCTGATCACACCTATTCCCAAGGAATCCAATCTCACCCAGGTTAAAGCCAGTTTCATTACTACAGGTTTCATAGATACTGTTTTCACACTGCAAGTGGAATATAGAAACAACACTCTGAGAACAAGCAAAAAGCCAATAACACAAACTAGTTTGAGTAAGCAGTGAAATGCAGTGGTACAAGCTGCTTTCCCTTAATAGATAATCAATAACACTGTTTTCACATATTGATAATGTTACAGTTACTTGTGCAAAGTGAACTGGGATTTTTATACTTTCCTTTCCTTGGTTAATGAAATGTCATAGTATTTACTCAGCATAAAGTAATACTTTGGTTCATCAGTACTCCTACATGTAATATTCGTGAATAATGACCATAATGACCATTTTTAAAAGCAACAAGCCATTAATGCATATGTGCTTAATTAATTTTGTTTTACAGCATTTTATCTTGCAATAAGTACTTCAGAAACAGTGGGGAGAGGGGCAAGGGGAAAAAAAGCATCTGAGTCTTTGGATTTCTAATTTACACACAATCATGACACAAGTCTCTTAGAAGCATTGAGCATATATTTCTTATTCTTTAAAATAAAGCCCTGCTTTGCATAAACAGACAATTATTATAGAAACAAATTAGCTTAGTGCAGAACAGCAATACTGCCAGCACACCTAGACACATCACCTTAAAAATACCAACAGTTGCCAGGCAATTCTGACTGCCCCACATACAAATAACAGCTGGAAGCAAAATAATATTCACAGGAATGAAGGCAGTCCCTCAGTCCCAGCCCCCAGCAGAAACCATTTCAGCTTTCCCACTTTTCCATCCCTCAACTCCTGCATTTTTTTTCCAAGCAAACACCATTTGTCCCTCTCCCCCTGCCAGAACATTGGCAGCATGGTGAAAAAGAAGCAAGCAGCCGAACGTTTCAGTTTTACACTACAGATTTCTTACTTTATACAGCAGATTTCTTATTTTAGAGGAGCACATCCAAAGGCAGACTTGTTATTAAGATTTTGGGTTGTAACAGACATCTCATGTTTTACACTGCACTAAATCCTACCATATTTACAGATATAATGATAGGACAGTTCTCAATATTCTGCTCCTTTTTTCAGTCATAACACCTTGTTTAACAGTTAGCATTCCCTCCCTTAAGGTCCTTTTTTTTCCACAGGATATTATTAGTTCTTAGTAAATTTGAAACCAATTAACCAGCTTGCTGGGCTTTTTGCTGTTACCAAACAGCTGATGGACTCAAATACAAGCCAGTGTTGTTACTGTTTGGAAATCAAAATTCTTCGTGATGACTAGTCTGCTGTTGTGAGATATTTACAGCAATATGAGCACATTTTATATCATGTTTGAATATTATGGAATTCAACCTGCATTGTACACAGGAAATACTACTACAAATTTAAAAATAAATTCAGATTATTTCTTTTAATGGACACACTGGATTTCCACTCAGTAAGATTACACATACTATTTTTAGTCCTAAATAGTAAAATACATTAGAGGTAACTCTTGGAAGTGGTTTCCAAGCACAACTTTCACATTCTGAAAAGCCCGTACCATATTTTTCACATCAAAAAGGACTTCGTGATCCCTCTTGTCCTCCCCTCATTTCATTCTCATTCAAGTGTAATGAAGCAACATGAAACCATTTTGCTCAAAACCTTTCCATTCTCCCATCCTTTTTTGCACTGCTGCTGCAGAAAGGACAGAGGCCACAGTAAGGAGCAAACAAATAGGCATGAAAAACTAGAAGGGGCACAGAATAGAAAACAGAACTCAGTAAGCTTTTTTTCATCATTCCCACAAAAAGACTTAATCCCAAATGACTAGAATATATTTTGGTCTTAGGCAGTGTTCTAGAGATCAACTCCATGCCCCTTAACAACAGAACTGACTTCAGCACTACAACTGCAGCCAAAAGGCAGCTACTAATAATACTCCAAGAATTTGTGTATTTTAATAATTATACTTTCTGCTCAACTATGCAGAAGACTAGCAAAAAAAGGCAAACTATTGACCTGTATTTTATTTCATTCCCAAAGCTCAAATATCGTAATGTTTACATATCCACTCCATCAAATTTGAAGAGAAAAGAAACAGCCACTGTGGCAACTTTTAAGTGCTAACATGGCTGATTTCTGTAACCATCACTTATTCTAATTTTTACAAATTGTTCAGCTGCAAAGATTTACTACAGCTGAAATAATAAAAGTCTCTAATATCAGCCTTTCATCAGGATAAAATTGGAGGAGATGCCCTTTTCTAACCTAATACATAACAAACTAAATTAACTGATATTTCATCTTTGAAACACTATGATCAGTGGTTGTAGATGTGTGAGAAACAGTGGAGACCAAGCATGTATGAGCATGAAGCAGTATTAAAAGTCTGAAATAGTTTTGGAAATGAAGATCCAGAAGGCTCAATTAAAGGCTCTACTTGATCATCTCTAATTCTGTAGATTCATAAGTTCCCATAGACAGACTGCAGTAACTGCTCTGTCAATATCTAACTAAACAGGACAGAGAAATTACAAACTAAAAGTCTACTTCTAGACTGGAAGTGGAGGAGGATGGTTGTCTGGAATTTTTGTTTCCAATACTGAAAACAATGGTTTTCTTCCTAGTATCACTGTTTATCTGCTTCTCAAAGTTCTTCAATTTTATGCATGATCACTCCTGTGGCTGAGCACCACAGTTTCTCAGGATCCAGTTTGTGATTCTGACTTTTATCACTGTAAAAGGCCAGCTCCTGGTTGCACTCAATTCTCACAACACTATGAAATTTGCTTTCATATCATGCTTCTGTATCCCATTTCAGGAACAGAGTGGAGACGAGCAACTTTTACTCAAAGCTTCCCAAAGCCCAAGGTCCAAGAGAGTACTCTTGAGATGTTGATAAGGTCAGCTGAAGCAATAGCCAGCAGCTTAGCTTTCCTGACAAGTTTCCAGAGTGAGGGTGGAAATAAGTAGGAAAGCACAAATAAAAAGGCCCCTCTCACATCTGACAGGAATGACTCTCCTTTAAGACAGGAATAATGTGTTCTTACAAGTACTCACATATACGAGTTTATATACCCACTGAAATAAACTTAAGTGGGTCACAGGCTGACAACAGCTGACATTTTGCCCAACCAGGCATGTCTCTGCCTAAAGTATCTTACTGAAGGAGTATTTTGGGGACAAAATATTAGTTTGTACACGAAAGCAACTAATACAATTGATTCAGCTTTGAATGGTGAAGCAAGAGGTTTCTGGAAAGGTGGACAGGGAGGGATAAAGAAATGGAAATGTCCCTTGCACAGGTATTGTGATCACTAATGAATTTTTTTTTTTTTTTTTTTTTTTTTTTTTTTTGTGATCACTACTTAACCTACTGATTTTTTAGAAGACTATACACCAGCAACATCAACCAAAATTAAATCCACAAACTTACATACAGTTTGAAATATTGTTCATCCCAAACTCAAAGCAAGTTATTGGAGGAGGAAAAAATGGTCAAACTGATTTTTTAAATGGTGGTTACATAAAATGATACAAGAGCTGCACCAGTGACTTTTGTTTTATCAGAAAAAGCTGAAGAATGAAGAGTAAACATGGCCTACTGGCCCTACTAGATCTAAGTGGGAAAAGAAAACTATTTCTCACTGGAAACTGTAAGGATCCATGACTTCATTTGTAAGGACCACCTTGAGAAAATAAATACAGATATATTAATCTTCTAGACAGGAACTGATAGCATACAAGGTTAAAAAAAAGTATTGAAGAGGCAGGTTTTGCTTTCTTTGCCAAACAAAAGAGATTTTAACCATGTTTACGGAAGGAGATGAGCAAAAGGAGGCACCAACAGAAAGGCAACACTGGAAACAGTACTGAGGACTTATTTACCTGGGGGGTATAAAGCTATTGATAAAAACTTCCAGTGATGACTCCCAGCTGGATGTGACAAACTGTAATGTAGCTGTTCCTGGTGTGATAATTGCAACTGCTAATGTCCTCAGACCGTAATACACGAGCATAGAGTAGAGATACGACTTAAACCACACTATGAAAGACAATGAGAGCTGAATTCATTCCACTCTAACTCAGGAACAAGTCTTACTAATGAGATGTGCTACCTTCACATTGCAGGAGCGCAGGGCTGGACAGATCTGCTGCTTTTCAGTTTGTAGTCCTGTCACAGTGTAACCTGAAGGTAATTTCAGTAGAAAATACAAACCTATCTCCTACTGTTTGCATTCAAATCTCATCTTCACTCGACAAGAAGCAAGTCCCCACCACGACCTTACTATTTGCACCTGGAGGCACAGCGTTTCCAACCGAGAGGCACCAAATGAACTGAGAGTCCTCCTAGATACAAACAAGTACAAAATGTTCTGGGGTTCTCAGCAGAGATGGTATTTCAATTGCACCTCGTGCATCACTCTGATACACTAGGTGACCCTGAGTAACGACAGAAGATGGGGGAAGGGAGAACAAAAGCGTTGGCTTAGGATAGGACAAAGGAATTACCAGAATCATTTTTGCAGGAGATGCAGTGGAATTAATGTTTAAACCAATTTACTATGCCCCCCATCTCTGTAAATCACAGTGCAATTCATAACAACTCACACTGTTTTAAGCTTCTACATACCAAACTTTTAAAAAGTAAGTCAAATTGTGAAGAGTTAATATTTATAAGTATAGACCAAAAAGCATTTACTGTGGATGAACCACTCACTCCCATTCTCCACACAACAACTATTTGAACTCCCTCAGTAATCTACATTCAGAACAATCCCCTGGAAAAAATGGATTAATGGCAACACTGTATGTGAGGCTCTCAAAGAAGCGTGGCAAATGTGATTTCTGATCAACTGTGTAATTCCACACGTGTATAGCTCTCCACAGAGAGACCATGTTAACATATTACTTCTCCCATGCTTTTAACATCATAACATGGGCAGTGTACCAGCTTCCTCTCTACAAACAAATAAGGACTGCATAAACTCTGCTGCCTGAAACCCACTGAACTCATTTAGGCTGGAAAGCTTTTCCATCAAGAAAAATACAAATATTCTTGTTATTAAACAGATAAATGCAAATGATCCCAAAAACTGTGAGTTTCGTGTGAACAGATGACCTCCTCTGAGCTCTTTCTCTGACATTGGGTTCAACAACTTCCCAAGAGGTCCATAAAAGACCACTAGCTTGAGGCATTCATGAACAGCAACTATGCCTCTCACACTACATCAAAGGAAATAAAATGTATGATGACATTAAAAGAGTTTTTAGAAGAACCCTTTAGTGTCTCTAAGCAAACAAATCACCAGGTTGCCCCTCCTAGTGTTTCTCATCTCCTACATAGTGGGAAGACAAGAAATGTACCCAGATGAAAGGGGTTTGCACTTGACAACAAAATGAGTGTTCTGAAAGTACACTAAATCCCTTAAACGATAATTAAGCACCAAATGAACCATTTAAAAATTCACCACTACCATTAGAACAAATTAAATTAAGCCAAGATTAACATATTAAGTTTGCTCAACCCAAAAGCAGATAATTTCACATAGTTCCTGTTCAGCTATGTGCAAACTAATTTTAAAAAGATCTGACCGTAAAGTTGGGCCAACAATACATGCAATTAAGCAAATGAGATAACTGGGTAACTTATATTCAAAGCATAATGGCAAACTAGCTCTTTATTTTTTCCCCTACAGTAGTTATGACACTCCATTTCCAAGGTTTTTGCTGATAAAAATTAACAGTTTGCACATTCCCATATATTCTAGTACCCAATTTACAAAGTTGTGCCCCTTTTGATTAGCATCTGTATGTTACTTGCTGATTCTTGTGGGGGAGAAGTGAGTAAGGAGGAAATTTCCATGGGATTCTTTAAATATCCACAAAGTCTATTTAACTGAAAACTACTTTGTTCACATGTGTTGAGATTTGTGACATTCCTGTGACCTTTATGTCAATGAAAACAGCAGGATCTAGGCAGCTGAAAGACTTCAGTACAGTAGGTTATCTTCTCTGTATTATTCAAACCAGGAATGACCAAATACAGGGTCATTATACAGGGCTGTAGGTTAAATATAGATATTTGAGTTATTCACAAAAATATTCCAAATTTCAATACTTTTAAGTGGAAAAAAAAAAACCCAAACATTTTCAGACCCACATGCATGTTCTACTACATATAAGTGAAAATTACTTGGTTTAATTCTGTAAAGAAGGAAACTCTTTTCTTGGGGAATTTATATGTGTTGCCCATCAGTGATCATGGCAATGACAGACAGGTAGTGTTTGTTTGCAGGAATATTTACAGATTCAATTCTTTTCACTCCTAACACTGGAATGTTTTTTCACTTTTACCATACAAGCAATAATTCACAGAGTGAGATAAGTAGGGCCATGCCTTCAAATGGTCATCTTGCAATGAGGTAGGAATTACATAGGTCCGATTTTTATATAACAGTAAGTGTCAAAATGGATTATGCATTTAGCTTTAAAGAGTTTAGAGAGAAGTTCAGACTCACAAAAAAGATGCCAGTAATAGGAAAAAAAAAAAAGATTCCAGTGTTTCCAAAGTTCCAAATATTTCAAAACATTTGGGCTTGTTCCTCATTTCACAAAAATATAAAACTGAAGTACCTTTGTACGAAATTCCCACTAAACCAGCTTCCCATGAGATGATGATTAATTATTCAGCAATACAGTAAGGTTGCAAAGTTTTTAAATTAAAAAATGCTTGACAACAGACCAATTTTCAGTACAACTACTATTTATCTTATTCAACAACCAACTGTAGACACTGGCACTTATAACTGCCTCCCATAATCTATATGAAATTGTTTTCAGATGCAATTTCAGTGTAAACTGATTAAACAGTAGCTAGAAAGCCAGACAAAATACAAAGGGCTGAAGACTTCAGTATTGAGTCTGAGCAGCAGTTTATGCTACTGATTATGCCTAAGAGTGGCTTCTTGTGTGTATGACGTGAAGAATAGAGTATACCATAATTGTTCCAGAAGCTGCAAACTCCCAGCACAAACTGACTAACAGGACATTGCAAGTAACACTTAAATTTCAAAGGCAGTGCAAGATAATATTTTCAAGGAATTTAGACATGACATTTCATTGCCAGCTGACATGGCCTTCACATTTAACATTAATTACACTTCTATTTATGCTATTTAGAAACCTAATTATCCAAGCCACTCATTCTAACCAAACCTGAAAGCTACCTAAAATTAAATTCGATTGGTATATCAAAACTTCACCTTATTTTCAATTCAGTGATTAAGCCCTAATTCTATTACACATTTATTTAGATTGTATCTGGAAAGGAAGCATATCAATAGGGTAAAGGATATTGCAAGCACCTTCTAAAGTTTATCCTTAATTCTTCAATATTTAGAGTAGAGAGAAAAATGCAAATAAACACATGGAAATTGTTATGAAAGAAAACTAACAACCTATTTAAAAACACTTGAGGATTCTGGTGGGGCTGGTTTCACTTTCTTTTGATTGCCCTGTCATAGCCCTGAACTCCTCAGGCATGAACCTAAAACTTACAATTTTTCATAGTTTGATAAAACGTTTTTATTTGTACTATATGCTGTTGCAAATTGATAATTAACAGCTCTTCATTATAATTCTGCTTTTTTCACAAAGACACAGAAATGCCAGAAGCGAGTGTAACTCCTAATCTCACTGGCTCATACAATGCCTATACTCAGCAGGAACAAATTAGAATCTCCTCAACATCTCTGCTCTGCTGTTGGCAGCACCCTCCACGCAATAGTTCTGACAACAGACTACACACTCTTCAGAAGAGCTGCAAGGAGTGGTCACAAAGGCAAAAAAACTGTTACAGTTCTCTGTGTATTGTTGTTGATCTTTCCTATCCATTCACATACA